>PVKY010009066.1:0-13587 GCA_004027775.1 Bradypus variegatus
GTATGCTGGAGGGAAGAGGGTTTGTCATGGATCTGTTCTTTGGTCTGTGGGCATGGCAGCCTCTTCCTCTGTTGTACCTCTCCTAGCCATCATTTCCCGCCCTCCTTTGGGCCTATGATGCAAGTCACTGCCTACAATTTTGCATCATTCCCTGGGCACACTGTTATATGCGGATGACTTTTACTGAATTTAATTACAGTGAATAACTACAGCTCTGGCAGGAAACAGCTTTAATGAGAAGTTTCTAGTCCTCACTTTTCCAAGATCTCATCAGCCATTGCCTGCCCCAGACCCTGTGTCCCCACAAATCCTAGAAGTACAAGACAATCTTTGGGGGCCCTTCATTGCCATTTTTTTTTCCAGGCCACAAGCTCCTACACAAGGCCCCAGAAAATAACTCCAAAAGTCCTTTCTCTTTTCTGTGACCCACAATTGAACTCTTCTTGGTCTCAACTTTCTCCACCGAGGTCATGCCCATGGGGCATCACGCCTCTCTTAGCCAGACAGGCCCCTTAAAGAGATCTCTGCAAATTCTAGAAGCATTCTCCCTGTGTGGATTCTACCACCCAGGCCAGCTGGCTCCAACTGCAGCTTTTACACCAACCCTTTTGTCCCTCCCCATCACAAATGTGATTTAATTGCATGTGCACAGGCCTTGGGGTCACGCATGGTAAATGCCGTGTCTTATTCATCTCTATTCTCAGCCCCCAGGGCAGTGCCTGGCAAGGAACAAATGCTTGGCGAAGATGCTCAGAGCCACCAGTCATCACGGCTTGGCGTAGGGGATGGGGGCCCAGGCAGTGTCACCCGAGTGGGAGCTTCTTGGGCAAGAACACAGATGTGATGCTGCTCATTCCTTCTGGGAGCTCTTTGGTTCCAGAGCCCAAGCAGGCTTTGAGGAAGAAACTAGTTCCAATACCACCCATCCCCAGAACCTGTGCCCCATCCCCACACCCCACACCCAGACTCCTCCCCAGAAGATTCTTAGCCGCTGACTGCACAGCACAGAACCAGAGCTACCAAGTGCCCAGGTGCGGACAGAGGTGGAGAACCTGGGTTCGAATCTCACAGCCCCCGCTGTGCCCTAGAAGCGTGGCCCTCTGCACGTGATGGTCTTTCCAGGCTTGTTTCCTCATCTGCAGAATGAGTATCCTCAATGGTACCCCCTCAAGTGGTTAGTACTGAGGATTAAAGCAGATAGCATGTGCCAGGCATTTGGAAGAGTGCTGGGCACGCGGTGAGAACACATGGACGTTAGCCACCCCTACCACCCCCTGGCAGTGGGGAGATCATCGTTGAGGTGGAGATGGCAGACAGAGCAGCTGGTTTTCTTAGAGAGCTGGAGGCACTGAGCTGCAGGATGCTGTCCGTTTCACTCTCGGTTGCATTGGGCCCTTTTCCTTCCTGGTAGCCTTAGAGGAGCTGAGAGGCCGCTGGAAAAAGATCCCTTTGCTCCAAAGGAGAAACCTCAGGTGCAAATGACCTTTACAGCCTGAGCAGTGACGTCCAGCGTGCACACACATCACTGGAAACAGAGCTCTGGCTTCAGAGGCGAGCCACACGCTCCGGCCCCCAGGCTGGGCCTGGGATGGAGCACGGCCAAGGGATAGCAAGACTGCCTTCCTAAGTGTTTGCATAAAACTTGGGCTTCACAGCATCTTTTCTTTCCAGAAAAGCCTTTGCGGGTATACCAGGTCATGAATCGCCTTTTCAAAGCATGTCTGCGCTCCATGTGGAGGGGACCCTCCTGGGAAGGCGTCACAGTAGGAGGGAAAGAAGGAAGTCTCCCTGTCTGTCCTCCAGGTTAGTAAGAAGTCTTCCCTGCAAGGGATGACAACGTGCCTAAGCCCGGGGGACGAGCTCTGGCTGTCAGACCCACCCTGTGCTCCAATCCCCGCCCCACCTTCCTGTCCCCCGTCTTCCACGAGTCTGAAAGAGCCCATCACATTCCAGAACCTCCACGGGCCCCCAAGTAAATGCTGGGACTCAGCCAACCAGCACCGTCACCCCCCAGGCAGCAACAAGACCCCAAGACGCAGCCTGACTCAAGCCTTGCAAAGCTCTCCGAAGCCAGCTGGCCTCATCTACTTCCGAGCCAAATGCCAGGAAACTGTGGCTGGCCCGCCAAGCCCCCAGCACTGGAGGAACGGGGAGGGCTCCCCGACATGTGCTTTGTCTCTCGCTGCTCTGTGCTCCCCGCACCCCACGCCTGCACCGTGCAGCGTCTCAGCCAGCGCGCGGGACCCACGCAGCAGCAGCTCTCCACTCCCCAGTGGGTCAGCAGTTCCCTGCAGAGCCGCTGGGAACACGCGCAACCATCCTGATTCTAAGTGGCGGGAGGTGAGCGGGCTGCAGCCATCCCAGGGCCTTGTCCAGGAGGAAAGAGGTGTCCGCTCTTCTCCACTAAGGCTGCAGCTCAGATCCTAGTGAAAACTGGGTTTCGTAGCATCCCTGGGATGCCCTTTGCTTTCCTCCCCTCTTCTTCCTGAAGGGTCTGCCATTAGCACTACCATAACCCAAATATATCTGGACCCAATCAGTATCACGGGACAACAACAGGCAATTGAGAAGGAAGCAAAATCTTGCCTGAGGTCTCTGAACCAACACCCCAAGAGCTTCCAGGAATAATCCACAGCAAAATCTCTTCTTTCTAGTCAATCCTCTGCCTCTCTCTCCTTCTCTCTCTTGTCTCCAGCCCCCCGCCCCACTCCTGAACAGCCTTCAGACTCCCATGTTTCCTCTCTACACTCCCCAAACCTGTCACCCCACCTGCCAGAGAGCAGTACCTGCATCCAATCTTTCCTTCCACCCAAAGAATCCTTCCTTTAAAACCTCCTTGTGCTTCTTCTGCAGTTAATCCCAGTCCTTGTATCAAAAGGCTCAGGACCCTTGAAGGCAGACACAGAATTTTCCAATCCCCCACCCTGTGCCTCCTCCCAGTGCCCGTGACCTCGTCTGCCTGTTTCTGCTCCCCCCTACTTGGTCAGGTGCCAGCCTGCATTTTCTAATGATGCAAAAGGCCCCAAACGCCTCCACTTGGGAATCTTATTGAAGGTCAAACATTTACTCAGCCATTAAAACTCTCTGTGCTAGGGTAATTCATGTTTTTATTTGCAAGGAAAACAATGTACCTGGTAGGCAGAATCGTATGGCTTTTGTCCATTAACTCATGGAAACAAAAAGGAAGCACCACAGCCAAATACAACAAATCCTGCTGGCCTTTCCGCCTCTACCAAAGAAAACAAACAAAAAGAAACACCTGGGCCACCCCCGCTCCCAAACTCAGGCCCAATCCCACTTTACAGAGTCTTTGTTTACGTCCTTCAGTGTGAGTCACGGCCGCAGTGAGGAGGGGAAGGCCGGGGATTGAAGGTTTCCGCGGCCTGGGGTGTGTTCCGACTTGAGCCGAGGTCCGGGCAGGCCAAGGGCGGGAAATGCGCACACCCGCCGCCTGCCCGGAGGGTCTTTCCGCTTAGCAGTGATGGGCGTGGGGCAGTCGCAGGGAATCTGCTCCAAGCAGAGGTGAGTATTTCCATGTGTCTCTCAGGAAAATTGAAAAGGATCATCTAATGCAGTCCAGAATCCCTCCAAAGCATTTTTTTATTGTTTTGAAAAAGAGAAGGAAAAAGGTGACCCCGGGGGAGCTTCAGAGGGTTTCTTGCCCAAAGGAGCAAGGCAGGAGAGCAATGCACCCTTGAAAGGAAGTCGGGGAGAGGCCGGTGGCAACCGGTGGACCAGGTCAAGGGCACATAAAGAAAGTGCGATCTGATGAAAGTACTTTAGATGAGGGCGATGGACCCCTGAATCCGCTGTGAACACAAAATCATTTTCTTAGTATTTGGTGAGGGACTCGGCACATGACAATGAGCAGCAGTTTCCTTACTAGGATGGTCACTGCACAGGGGAGTAGCTGGTCTCTTCCCCTATTCCCTGCAGTCCCTCCCACAGATATCTGAAATTCCACTGTTAGAGATTCTTTCCTTTGGATTAAACATTTTCAAAAATCAGGGGTAGAGAAACACATTTCTTCCCAATCCCCAAAGACCAAGGGTTACACTTTATTTTCAACCTATTGAGGTGCTTCTGAAGGAGAGTAGGGGGTATTTAGTGTCAGAATGAGTCAGGTAATTCTTTTTATTTCTAATTACAAAAATAATACATGTTTTACAGAATATTTGTGGGTGAAATGATGTGGCGTCTTGACTTTGCTTTAAAATAATATAGGATACACCAATGTTTATAGCAGTTTTATTTACAATAGCCAAAATGTGGAAGCAACCCAAGTGTCCATCAACAGATGAGTGGATAAACAAAATGTGGTGTATACACACAATGGAATATTATTCAGTCATAAAAAGGAATGAAGTTCTAATACATGCTACAACATGGATAAACTTTGAAGACATCATGTTGAGTGAAATAAGCCAGACACAAAAAGACAAATATTGCATGATCTTGCTTATATGAAATACCTGGAATAAGCAAATTTCATAGAGATCACTTAATGGGTGCAGAGTTTCTGTTTGAGGTGATGAAAAAGTTGGGGTAACAGATGTTGGTGATGGTAACAATATTTTGAATGTAATTATATCACTGAATTGTGCACTTGAAAGTGGCTAAAATGAGAAATTTTGAACTGTGTATTTGTTGCTATGATTAAAAGTTCAACTAATAAAATAATATATATAGAAGCGGGGGGAGTGGAGTGGATGGCAATAAAACAAGATTGACCATGAGCTGGTAATTGCTGAAGCTGGGGGATGGGTGCCTGGGGATTTATATCCCTTGTTTGCTTCTTTTGTATGTGCTTGAACTCTTCCAAAACAGGAAGCATTTTTTCAGAAAGGAAAACAATAAGATCATTCTTAAAACATCAACATAATTATTTTTTATTTTAATTTTATTGTGATAATTCATATATAACATAAAATTTGCCATTTTAACCCTATTAAATGTACAATTCAGTGGCATTAATTACATTCACCATGTTATACAACAATCACCAACATCCATTACCAAATTTTTTTCATTACCCCCAAGAGAAACTCTGTACCCATGAAGCAATAACTCCCCACCCCTCCTCCTCCCTAGCTCCTGGTAATCTCTAATCGACTTTTTGTTTCTATGAATTTGCCTATTCTAGACGTTTTGTGTAAGTGGAATCACACAATATATGTCCTCCTGTGGCAGCATTTCACTTAGCATAATGTGTTTAAGGTTCATCCATGTCGTAGCATGTTATCAGGAAAGAACATCATTCCTTTTTATGGCTGAGTAATATGCCGTTGTGTTTGTGTGTGTATATGGATACCACAAAATTAATATATGTTGCTGTATGAAATCCAAAAATTACAGTTGATGTGCACCTCCAGAGGTCACATGGTAAACAGCTGGTGTGTTTCCTTTAGGATTTGGTTTCAGTCCTTGAATTCTAAAGGCAGAAGAACCTCGGAAGTGATCTCTTGAGGTCAGTGCCCTCACTTGGGAGGGAGGGAGGAACAGGGGGGAAATGAGCAAGATGCAGACACGGGCTCCCCCACCCACCCAGCCCCGTCTCCACGGAATCTCCTGGGGGAGGTGGGAGAGATGCTTTTCCAAAGCACACTCTCGGCACCGTCTCCAGTTCACGGTCTTTCTAGGTTGACCATGAGAGACATGAAAGTCAAGTACAAGGACTTTCCATCCCAGGCGGGAAGTCGATTCCACAGAGCTCTGTAATTAAGGCAGGAAACCAGCTCCCAATTCCTCCATTTGGGGGGCTAGGAAATGCCTCATCCTCTTCTCAGAGACCGAAGTGTGAACTACTGTCCCTGCTAGACCCCCGAACACCTATGGACAGCCACCATCAGCTTGAAACCTGGTGAAGCAGAGAAGTTTAACTGAGAAGTAAAAGCGAGCTCCAGTGCTGAGCTCCCAGTACCCTTTGCCCGAGTGAGGAGGAGCCAAAGAATCAAAGTTAACCTTAAGTAAACCTCAGAACCCCATCATACCACTGGGACTAAGAAATGAACCAGGCAGGGTGCTGTGAAAAGACGTTATGGGAGGCTGCTTCTGCTAACACAACCAGACTTCCCGACAGGCTCCAGAGCCCATATCTGCCAAGAGCCTCCTTGGCCATCAATGGAGGCAGGAAAGAGTCGGCAAGTTCTATGATCACCTATTCCAGAGGGCACCTCAGCTCCCCATCTCACCCCCAGATCACCATCCCAGAAACATAGCCATCTCTCCCCACTTAAGATCTGAAAGGAGGCTGCGACCGTCTTCATTCATCCATTGTTCTTTTTTAACAGGCCATTCTGCTAGGAAGTTCTTCACAACTCCTTTGTCTGATAGACACAAACAGAAGGGCATTTCTAGGGAGCTTGAATTTCTAGGCCTTAATCAAAGCAGGCACAAAGAGGGGTCTTCACAGGCCCTAGCGTCCTGTGGGTTAGTTTCTTTAGTGCTGATGTCACAAATGTTCACAAACTTAAAGCAACACAAATGTATTATCTTCCAGTCTTTAGGTCAACTGGCTCCTCTGCTCAAGGGTCTCTCAAGGCCAAAATCAAGGAATCAGCTGGCCCAGGTCCTTATCTGAAAGCTCTGGGAAGAATCTGCTTCCGAGTTGCTGGTTGTCAGCTGGGGACGGCTCTCAGCTCCTTGGAGACACTGCATCACAGTGACCTGTCCATCTTTGAATGAACCACAGCACATCATGCCCTACTCACACCTTGAATCTCTGTGACATCCTCTTCTGCTGTATCTCTCTGCTCCAGCTGGAGAAATTTCTCTGCTTTTAGATGAGGTGATTAGTCCAATCCAAGATAATCTCCATATGTGGAGGTCTGTGGCATTAATTACACCTGCAAGTTCCCCTTTGCCATGGAACATAGCACATTCTTGGCTTCCAGGAACATCTTTAGGGGCCATTCTGCCTACCACACCTGTTTTGGGGGGAAGGGTGTTCCAGGCACCCCCAGTCTATGCTTTGGGGGACACCAGCTGAGGACTTCAACTGAGGGAGACACTAGACCCCCCAAAGGCAGACAAAGGCCATCTGGACTGAATTTAGTTCAACCGGTGGATGGGGGGGCCACAGGCTAAGACCCATTTTCTACCCTCAACAGAGAGGGAAATGAAGAGGGACAAGGATGAAGGGCCCACCCACAAATTCAGGTGTGAAAAATCAACTTAAATTTAAGTGCAACCCCCATTACCTCCCCTCATGGTTGTTCTGAAGTTTTGTGGGGGGTTTTGGGGTGGAGGATGGGATGCTTATGGGATGCAAACTCTGGGAAGCTGGACATATGTTGTTACGTCTGTGACGATATGGGCTGAGAGGGCTCACTGCCATGCTATGGTCATCCCACAGGTTCCCGCTACACCATTCTTGGTTCCTTCCCAAGAGCTTCCTTTGTATTAGTTTGGGTTTCCCCAGAATCAGACCTTGGGATCGTTCATTTGGAGGTGATCCTCCAAACCAGGAGGGAATGGGGGACTGTCTCAGTTTGCCAGGGTGGCTGTAACAAAATGCCCTGGCAGGCTGGGTTAACAACAGGAACTCACTCTCGGTTTTGGAGGCCGGAAGTCTAAAATCGAGGTGTCAGCCGGATCAGGCTTTCTCCGAAGTCTGTAGCGTTCTGGCAGTGGTTTACCACGGCTCAGCCTCTGCCGCCATCACACGGTCATCTGTCTCCATCTGTTTGCTTCTCCCGCTTCCAAATTCCCTCTTCTTCTGAGGACCCCGGTCATGTAAGCCCACCTGATTCAGTGTGGCCTCACCTTGACTACTAACGTCTTCAAAGGTCCTGTTAACAAATGGGCTCACGTCTCATTTGTGAACGGGGTGTTAGGACTCGAACAGGTCCTCAGGCGGTTAGGATTTGAGCATGGCTTTGTGGGACGGCGTGTTCAGTCCCTAACAGGGAAGACGAGGATGCTCACAGAGAGTGTGTTATCAAGCCGGTTACTTCATGGGCCGTTGGCGCGTAATCTCCCCAGGAGCTTTGGGAAACCATATAGAGCACGCACAGACCTTGGAGTCCCACCCCCCAAGGGGTGAGGGGACGGGGGTATTTATACACTGCCTCCTGTCAGTCCTCAGGTGTGATTAGCCAACAGTTCCAGCCAACCACCTGCATGGCAGCCAGGGAACTTCTTCTAGCAAAGTGCTGGCAGGAGAGAGAAGAGAGAAAAGGCAGGCATCAGAAGAGAAAGAAAAATTGGAGACCAACCAAACCAGGGAGTTCTTTGAAGCCAGACCATTTCTGGATCCTCCTGTTTGAGTGCGGACCTTTAGCAGGAAAGAGGTGGTTCTGCTCCCCAGCTCTCGGAGGCCCCCATTTGTGCGTGTGCAAACCGAGCTGAACTTTCCCCTGGCCGAGGAGTCCTGGGCTCAAGAGAATGGGAAGAGCAGGACTTTCTCTTTCTAAATGGATTCCCCAGCCAAGACGGGCTGACAGCCCCGGGGTGCCCTCAAGCAGAGAAATTGTCAGAGAAGGAGGTGAGGGCAGGTGATAATTGCTGGGAGAATGGACGCTGAATCCACTCCAGCAAGTCTCTTGGCTTCTGCAGGCCCAGCCAGCTTCAGAGAAAATAAGAAGGTCTGAGTTTTCTGCTTGTTCTCACCCGGAAACTAAAGCCAAGTGCTTTCCTAGCCCAGAGAAAACTTCCAAACATCTGGCTTCTACAGCCCCAAACCCCCAAGTCTCCTGCTGGGATAATATTTAGTAATGCTATGGCTCCATCTACAGCCTGAGGAAGGAGGCTATTTCATTTCTCTATGAGGGGCGCAGAGGACCGGCCTTTGCGCTCCACAAGCTCATTGCAATTAATGCTAATAAAGCCCTTTCCTCTATCTGCAGTTTATTCAAAGCAGACTTGGAGCTACCCTGGAAGTTATTTATTTCTGACTTTGTCTACAACAACAGCTGTTCAGAATATACTAGTATTCTTTCAGCCAAAATTGGTTTGGAGTTTCTATTTTAAACCACTATTTGTTGTGAATTGAGTTAAATCATTTTCTCTCCCTATTTCCCCTATTTTAAAAATGAAACACATAGAAGCCTTTAAAATACCAAAATTGTGCTTTCTTTTATTCACTCAACAAACGTTTTATTAGCACCTATGGTGTGTCAGTGTGACGGCTCTGTGTTCAGCACAATGATGAGTCAGGTCTGAAGACATCCCATAGTTTAGCCAAAGTGTTTTTGCTACTTCTTCTTGGCTGGAATATTTCCAAATGAGTCAAGAGAGGGAAAGGGAGGAGGGCCACAACAGAGAGAGAAAGGGAGGAGGGCTACAACAATGACTGGTGAAAACAGAGCTTGGGACATTTTGGAAACACAGTGAACATAGAGTCCTTGGATTCATGAGCAAAACGGAAGCTGCAAGTCAGCCCGATAAAGGTCAGTAAGGTTTTTGTCCCTGTTCTCTTTTGTTTTTCTCAGAAGTGTAATACAATAAACTTTGCCCTAATTATTAAAGTAATGCAAAAATGTTTGTTTTGTGCAGAATATGTGGAAAACAATGAAAAGCCAAACTAAATTTTAAAACCCTAACTAATTTATAATACCATCAACCAAAGATGAACTGCTCAGCATTTTGTGAAGCCTTGTGGTCATTTTATCTTTATAAAAGTGGCATTGTATTTTCTCTTACCCATAGGAGATGAATGTTTTCCCATGTCCCTGAATACCTTCTACATGATTTTGAATGACTGCAGAGTATTCTTTCATATGAACATGGCATCATTTCTTCACTCCATACATGATTCCCATTTTTCACAATTATAAGCTTTGCACAGATGACATTCCCTGAGATAAACTCCTAGCCGTGGAATTACTCGATCATAGAGGGGCTGCACTTTTCAGGCCTCTGAGACATATAGCACGTTGCCATTCAACATCTGCCTCCTGGCGTTTCACATCACATCTGAACTAAGCTCTAACATCAGGAGCCCTGAGTATTCACAATTCCAGAAGGAGCTTGGAGCAACGGTGAGCGGAACTCGTCTGCGTATAAGGGGCACTTCGCAGAGCCCCACCACTGGAGGAAGTGAGAGTGCGTGGAAGGGGTGGGCAGCTCAGAACGATTTTGGATAAATTCTTTTCCCTGTAGGTAATTTAGACTAGGATGCCTCTGGGAAAACAGACAGCAAGACATGTTTTTGTCTTGGCAAGTATTCAGTCCATGGGGGCTCACGCCAGGCTCAGTAGATTAAGAAAGGGAGGCTAATTGTCTTCATCACTGTCACCCACACCCCACCGCATTGCCATGATTAATTTCAGCCCTGGTTTCTTTTTCCTTCTCCCACGTCCTGTCCACAGAGTGTTCCCACAGGTACATTTGTCATGTCCTTCATGTTTTGGAATCTGAGTCTGTGTGATCTGAAGGCCTCAGAACAGTGCAAGAAGCAAATACATTTGTCAAATTCTTTGAAAAAAATCGTGGGCCCCTCTCAACTGTGTGGCATGACCCAGGAACCCAAGGCCTGCTGTAGCGGGTGCTTGAGCATCTCCTTTCTTTAAAATCGAAACATGGTCCATATTTTCCCTCCAGTCCTTAGGTTCCAGCAGCGTGGATACAACTCAAGGGATTGTCGAAAGCAGATCTTACAAAACTAGGATTGCACAGCAAAAGTCATTTTGGGGTTAATTTTGGAAAGAGAAGGTGCAGAAATTACTTCATGCTTTGGGTGAAGAGGAGAAATTAGGTTTCTTTCATCTTGGTGCATGCTTAACTATCTCTCATTAGTCACCAAAAGAGCATGAATGTAGTAAAAAATTCCAGAAATTTAGAGCCAAAAGAGACGTGAGTGGAGGCTTGCCCGAGGCCAGGAGGCTGGAGGTGGAGACCTGCCTTCCTGAACATCTGGTTCAGTGATCTTTCCACATTAAGCAAAAGAAGGTGATTTTACTATATAAGTAAGATATGACTGCCTTAGTTGTTGGGGAGCAAGAAGATACCTAGGAGACATAGAAAGGGAAATCAGGAGCAGGTCCCCTTCTAGAGGCTGGAGCTTCTAGAAGACACAATTCCCTGCTTGCTTGGCTAGGGGCACGCCAATAGCCGATTTGAAACTGGACCTCACTCTTTTACCTGGCCCATACTTTGGCAGATGAGCACTCATGAGTGACTTGAAAACCCGCGGTGCCTGCCCTGGCAGTGACTAGGCAGAACAGGGAGGGGGCAGCACGTAAAGGAGCATTGACTGTTCTCACCACCTGGACCTCCTTCCCGACATCCTTGCAGTTTCCCTTCAATGCACCTGTGTCGTCATGAGAGCACAGATGACTGCCTTGCGGGGTTGGTTCCGCTGTGGTGCTCATACCCACCTCAGGATGTTGGCCGTCATCTCCTGTGTGTCTCAAGGGGCCCATGGGTGTGCGGATGGGAGGCAGAGCTGCTCACCTGCACGGCACCGTCTGTCTGCCCTCGCACTGGGGCATGGCCCTGATGGCGGAATGTCTCACGGCTGTTGGTTCATCTCCTTCTGTCCTTTATCTCTGTGGTGAAACCGGAAGGCTTGAGGCAGGGAGAACAGTCTTATTACAGATGAAGTAGCTTGCAGAGGGCCCTTCTAGCAGGCCGGACGAAACAGCAGCGATCATAAGGAAATGACTTACGAGGCCAGCTAGCTTCAACCTGTCCACCCTGAAATCAGATGGCCTCTCACTTCAGCAGCATTGACTTGGAATATCCTGAGGCTGCCATTACAGTCCGTGGTTCTGAATAAAGCCAAGCCCAGTACTTTTCTGGGCCATGATTTCCCCAGCTGGAAATGAAGGATAATAATTTTGCCTTCCCTCCCATTCTCCATCATATGCTTCCCGGGGATGTAGTGACAATAAAAGAGAGATTTGCAGTGTTTTCCAAGTTTATTTGATATGCCAAGAATCACCTGGGAAACTTGTCAAACTATGACCCCCAGCACAAATGCCAGACTTACTAAGAATCAGCAGCTCCAGGGTGGGCCTGGGTATCTGTAGTATTAGCAAACTCCCAGCTGATTCTTATGATCAGCAGGTTTGGGAAATATTGCAGTTGTAGCTATGGTTCAGGAGACACCACGTCCTGAGCACCTAAAGAAGCATTTATCATCACTATGGCAGCCTAGAGTTGCCAGATTTAGTGAATAAAAAAAAAATGAATTTGTAGCATTAAGTAAATCCCAGGCAATATCTGGGACATATTATGCTAAACATTTATTCCTTGCTTATCCGGAATTCCACTTTAACTGGGCACCCTGTATTTTATCTGGCAACCCTGTCAGATGCTATCTGCCCCCATCTATTTCATCCTATGGAAAAGCTAAAGAAAAGTCTAATCTTCAGAAAAAGAAAGCATGTTGATGATAGAAGAGTGTCCATTTTAAATCATTCTCTCTGAGCTTCTCAGCTCATCACTCTTCTTACTTGGCCATTCCTCATCTGCCTGGCAGGAAGAGGAAGCTCCAGTCATGGGCTCTTCATCATCCTGACAAAATAAATAAATAAATAAATGAAACCCTACTGTTACTGAAGACGTGAACCTCCTTTAAAGATAAAACACAGAGGTTTTAAAGCATAACTTAGCTCTGTGCTTGGCTCGTTCAATGAAGCAGGTCTAAGTGTCACGCCATTCGTCTGTCAAGGTATTTGTTGATTTCAAAATAATTTAAGTCTTGCTATATGCATTTGATTGTTCCTCTGGCAGAATTTCCTGGGCCACTCCTCAGCCCCGTGGTACGAGTGCTGCCTCTTCTGATGACACCAACACAGGTTGAGGGTCCTTCCCAACATCGATAGATCTGAACGCACCTGTGAATTAAAAAGGTTTACCACTGTGCCAATTTGGAAATCCAATTGTCAGTTATGAAACAGACCTCCTGAGAGGTGAGAGGAGGAGGGAAAATGTAGAGATGAATGTGAAAATCCAAAGGACCATGTGGTCTAAGAATGAAATGTTTTCTAAATCAAATTAAGCTACACGGTGGAGATTGAGGAGAAAGTCCTTAAGGTGACTTTTAAATGAAAATGAAATGTCTGTTAGTAAGTTACAGAGGTGCAGTGCTATCAAGTGGCAGCTTGTGTCTCATTAATTTCATACATAGATTTTTATGAGAGGCTATTTGATTATAATTTGATTATCTGACCCTGTAATTAAAGTTTATTGCCAATTTGGAAGCGTACATGTAAAATGAACTGGTTTTCTTCAAAGCAATATACAATCCTTTGGACTCATTGACTTCTGGTTTTGCATTTAAATGGAAAAGTCAGTTATAACGTGACAAACAGGTTGGGGTTTTGATCATTAATCCTGCTAAAGCAATATTCATAAATTCAATTCTGAATCAGTCGGAATACTTTTCTTTTATTAGTTTCTGTGTTATTAAATGAGATTGTTTCTGACTAATATATTTCTGGACTCAAACTGTAGCTCCGAGCTGTTATTCAAATCAAATAACATGCCCCTTACTTGTGCCTAGCACTAATAAATGCCAGCTTGTGATACATTTGCAAGAGGCTGTCAGCTATATTAAAGGAGGCAATAATGGCATGAGGTCTCTAAGTGAGCTGATTTTTCTAAGGGCTGATATCTGTCATTTTTCTTAAGAAAAAAAAA
>PVKY010009067.1:0-13601 GCA_004027775.1 Bradypus variegatus
TGCCCCTCTCTTGTGGGGCTCTTCCCCTCCCTTGTCCTCACCCCCTCAGCAGGGGACTACCACCTATCTTGGCACCAACTTCACAGAAATCATCTAAGGAAGGGCTTTCTAAACTTTAGCTGGATCAGAATCACCTGGAGGCCCTGCTGAACCACAGACAGCCACAGGCCCCAGAGTGTCTGATAAGGGAGGTCTGAGCAGGTGAGAATGTGCCGGGCTCTCAGAGTCCTGGGGAAATGCTGCTGCTGCCCCCGGGAAGTCCCACTTTGAGAACTACTGACCTAAGGACACATGAGGAGAGGCCACCCTCTGTCCCTCCCAACCACACTGCATCCTCCCATCCTCCCACCCTTTGATCACACCTTGGCCACCCAGGGGACCCTTTTTGCCAGTGCCCTCATCATTCCCGGACATCTGTGAATGGCTCTGCGGGAACAAGCCCCGCCTAGGAGCCTACTCCGACACTCCCAGGAGTCCCAACACATCCCTTCCCGCTGCTCTGAGCATCACCTGGTGCAAGCCCCTGCCCCTGGTGCATCCACCCACGGGGGGCGTGGGGCGTGGGTCGGGGGTGGACATGTGGCCCAGAGCACCCAAGGCCTGGGAGGGGTCACGTGAGCAGAGAAGGGGTTCTAAGCGGTGGGTGTGGGGTTGACCCTGAGCAAGCAGTCTCCACCGGGACAAATGGTGTGACAATCCTCACCCGGTAGGACTGCTGTGAGCTTTCATTTCTTACACGTCTTTATTCTTAATACAGAAGTGATACCTGCACTTATTCAAAGCCCAGGCCTTACTGAATTATATAATGTATAAAGTGAAGGTTCCTGATAAGCCCTCCAACCCCATCCTGTAATCATTTAATGGTCTGGAAAAGTATTTTTCCATAAGCATTATGTAAAAAATATGCATATATTATATATATGTATTTATATATATTTACAAAACTGGTATCAAACTCTATACCCTTTTAGCAACATGATTATTAGCATATTTGTCCTTCGTATATATGTTCTACCTCATTCTTTAAAAATATTTACATGATAATACATGACTTCCTCCCCTCCTAAACGTTTCACATAACAAAGTATAGGGATTCAACAGGAGGAAATCATCCTTTACTACCCTCTCCCCCTCAATATGTTGCCAATTTGGTGTTTACTCTTCCAT
Source organism: Bradypus variegatus (assembly GCA_004027775.1). NCBI lineage: Eukaryota > Metazoa > Chordata > Mammalia > Pilosa > Bradypodidae > Bradypus > Bradypus variegatus. Next base: position 1,168 of record PVKY010009067.1, read on the forward strand.
TATCTTTCCTAGAACTTTGTTTACTTCAAAGACATCCTGCTCTCCAGTTGTATGCATGTACCGTAATTACCAGAACCCCATCCCCAGCCTTTTCCACTGTTTCCAATTTGCTATATAACTATCCTTGCAATCCTGGGTATATTTTTGTGACCATTTCCGTGAGATAAATTCTCGGCAAATGAATTGCTGGATTAAACCATGTGATTTTGTTTCCATTTTGTTAAAGAGCGTTGCCCAATTGGCTTTCAGAAAGCCCACCCCACTCCCCCCAGCAAATTGTTAATTCCTTCACTCCTTCAACATGTGCGATCAATTGTTTAAATCGTTTGCTAATCTGACAGGTGAAGATAATCTCTTTGAGTCTGCACTTCCCTAATGATTCCACAAATTGGGCCACCTGGTCATAATTCTATTGGCTAGTACTGTGTTCTCCGCCAATTTTTCTACTGGATCATAAGTCTTTTTCTTATCTGTTGCCAATTTTGTGTTTACAGGAATTAATTTCAAAATGCATCCCGGACACTTTTTCCTGGTTTGTCTTTTGACTTTAATTTTTTTATAGAGACATTTTAAGTTTGTACGAGGCCAAGTCTGTTATTCTCCTTCAGGGTTTCCAAGTTTATTGCTATACTTGGATTACAAAAACATGCCTTGACTTTTTTTCCAGTACATCTTTGGTTTCTTTTTAAGACTGAAATATTTGACCCATCTGGAATTTATTTTGGTGCTAAGGAGGGAGGGAGGGCGCCCACTTCCATCCTTCCAAAGGGCCGGCCAGTTGTCCCCAGGCCATTTTAGGGACAGCCTTTTCCCCGTGTGCTGAGAAGCAGCCCCTCCTTCCGCACAGCCCTGTTCCCGGGAACCGTCTGGGCTCTGCGATCTGCTCCGTCCCGCGCTCACCGTTGTCGGCTCACCGGGAGGTCGATGTGAGGGTCCCGGCCAGCGTGTCCCCCAAGCCGCCCGGCTTAGCCACGAGCCCCAGGAACCGAGCCGCCCCCAGAGCCAGCCCACCCTTCCCGGCAATCGGCGGGATGGGGCGGGGCTTTCCGCGAAGGTCATTTAAATAGAAGGCGTGTCCCCTGCTGTTATTTGCATAGAGGCGGGGCCTCCGGTACACCCCTGCCAGTGGAGCGCCCCGGACCTCCGCGCGCCCAGCTAGGCGACTGCATTTGCATGGGGCGGGGCTCCGCCTCACATAAGTGGCGACCCGAGCCACTGCCTCTTCTTGCTTTCCTTCTGGGCTCCGTCCTTCGTGCTTCCGGCTTCCGTCCTTCGTGCTTCCGGCTTCTGCCCGCTTCCCTCCGGCTTCCGCCCGCTTCCTTCGGGCCTCCATCCACAGTCCTTCCGGCTTCTGCCCGCTTCCTTCCGGCTTCCGCCCGCCTCTCTGTCGGCCCCAACGCTGCCATGGCCCAGGTGCCCCCCAGGCGGCGGCGAGGGCGGGCCGGGTCCTCGGACGGGGCCGCCCCCTCCGCGCCGGCCTCGGCGCGCTTCCCCGGCGTCTCCATCTACCTGGCAGAGCCACGCATGGGCCGCAGTCGCCGGGCGTTCCTCACCCGCCTGGCGCGCTCCAAAGGCTTCAGCGTCTTGGACGCCTACAGGTGCGCATGGCCCGGGTGCGACCCTGGCCGCGGGGTGGTCGTAAAGTGCCTGGAGACCTCGGGCACCGGGGGACGGCTCTTGAGCAGCCTCCCCAGCCACCTGTCATGGCCCTCAGCGGGGGTCGCGTCCACGAGGCGGCGACGGGGGACGTGTCTTCCTAGTGGTAAGGATCAAGGATGAGACATAGGTCGGGGACGGAATTTTGCAGCCGACCTACCACTTTCACATAAGATTGTTTCATTTGATTCCCACATAGCTCCGAGACCTTTTTTTATTTTAAATTTTTTTTAGTTTTTCAATACTTTTTTCTTAAGATAGTATAAACGTTTCTTAGGCATTAATATCCCCCCCAATATGATTTTAGAGCTGGCTACTATCCTGCTGTATTAGAGGGTCAATTTACTTTGCTTTGTTTCCTTATCAAACGTTAAACTGGTTCTGATTTTTCCGTATCTGCATCAACAAAGCTATGAGAATTTATTCCTTAGAAAAAATGCTGTGAAGTAGAATTGTCCCGTGCTGCCCCACTGCCCTCTGAAATGATCAGTTTTCACTGATGCGAAAGTGAGAGTTTCAGTTTTCCTACACATTGGTTGTCAGTAATTTTGCTATCAATTTTTTAAAATTTTTTTCTTATCTCACCATATCTTGGTTTTGCATTCCTCCAGTTACTAATGAGGTTTGATTTCTTTTTCTCAAGTTTTTTTCTATTCTGATCATACTCCTTTTGTGAATGCTGTGTCTCTTGCCCAATTTTGTACTAGGTTACCTACTTCCTATCACACAGAGGGATCTCTGTACACGTAAGGGTATCAGACCCCTTGTCACTGGTCACAAATATTTTTTTCCAGTTTGTTTGAGCCTTTCAATAGTTTTTTCTTTCTTTCGTTTTGGAGAGGCTTCTTTACAACTGAGACTATTGAGACCCAGAGATGTGAAATGACTTGCACACCCACAGCTGATTGAGGTGGAAGCGCATCTGAAGTTTTTGGGTTCTAAGTCAGTCCTACCACTTCATAATCACCTTCCTCTGAACCTCATTTTCTTCTTCCTGGAGGGGTACTGTTAGCAGTTAGGAGAGTCTTTTTTCCAGGATAACTGAGAATCAAATGAGGCTTTGTAGAGGGCCATGTTAATGTAATGGGGGATTTTAACTAGTATTATTATTTGCTAATAGTCTTGACCAAGGCCCCGCTGGCTGTGTGAGCCAGACTGACCTCTCTGGAGATCTGCTCTCGGCAGGGCTGACACAGTGATGTGAGCGAAGACCTCTTATGGGGAAGGCATTGAGTGTAGTAAGAAGTGGCTGCAGAGGCAATAACTGTCATTGATGGGGCTGGGATTCCGATAGGTTAGAACTGGGAGGGCAAATGAATCGGGCCAGTCTCTCTACAGCATTTCTGTGTCCTTTTCATTTGTTCTTAAACATTCCCAAGGGCCAGTCCTGTGCCAGACCTGTGCAGAGAGGACAGCGATAGCCATTATGGCCACATGGAAGCTTGTGTGCGAGGCACTGTCTAGGTCCTTTGGCTTATGAGCTCATTTAATCTTTACCACAACCTTGTTAGGAAGGTTTATTTTCCAACAGGGGAAACAAAGTGTAGAGAAGCAACTTGCCCAGGGCCACACAGTGGATGTAAACACTAGTTCAAACCCAAGGCAAGTGCCTGAAGCATGGCACTTAGATGAAGACCTGGTCCTGGCCCCTAAGAAGCTCCTGCTCTGGGATGGAGAGAGAAGGTGACAGTGCCCAGCATTGGGCTGAGTTCCATGGGGGTGGGGTTTCCATCTGCCTGGAGGTGGAGCTGGGAAGGCTTTCTGGAGGAGGTGATGATTGGAGAATGAATAGGTGCTCACCAGGCAGAGGCATCACTAAGAGCCAAAGCATAGGTGCAGGGCAGAGTGGGAAAGACGGCAGGGCCACAGGAGGGCTTGGGTACTCACTCTCCTCCCTGCTGTGGTCCAGCCCTGAGGTGACGCATGTGGTGATGGAGCAGACCTCTGCGGCCGAAGCAGTTGCCTGGCAGGAGCGCAAGGCAGCCTCAGCTCCCCCGGGGTGGACCTGCCCTGTCCTGCTGGACGTGAGCTGGTTCACCGAAAGCATGGCAGTCGGGCAGCCGGTGCCCGTGGAGCGCCGGCACCACCTGGAGGTGAGCACGGTACAGATTAGAGGTGGGGCCACAGAACTGCCTGTGCAGGCTGTGGGTCATTTGGGATAAGAGCAAACTTTTTGTGTCCTCAGACAAGGGGGCAGTGTGGGCTGCTGGAGGGGCTGGGCTGGCTCCCATTTTCTCCCCTGGTGCACTCTGGAGCTCCACTGTTAGCATCATCAGGCCTTTCTTCTTTGCTAAGGGGTGAGACTGTGACCCCCAGTGAGATGACCCTGTGGTCGGCAGGAGCAGCCCAAGCTTAGGATACTTTGAGACCCATGGCTGTACTTTGAGGCCTGGGGTTTCTGGATACAGCAGAGTGAAGGGAGGTGTATGTGTGCGCAGGAGCCAGGCTGCCCACATTCAAATCCTGGCTCTGCCTGTAGGCTGTGAGGTGTGAGCACATTCCCTGACCTCTGCGAGACAGTGGTGATGAGAGCTCCCTGTGCACAGGGCAGGAAGGAGTTAGGGGGCTGAATCCCACACAGCATTTGCAGCAGTGAGAAATGTTCTCAGTGGGCATTAGTGGTTATCGTGGCTGCTGTTGCTCCAGCCCTTTCTGCAGGGCAGCACCTCCTTCTGCCCCAGCAGTTTGATTGCTCTCTCAAGGTCTGCTCACTGTGGGCTGTGGGTCCCAGCAAACTTTAGGGTAGCTGCTCAGAAAAGCCCAGGCTCCCATCCTGCCTGCCACCCTGGCCTTCATGGATGTCCCCCATGGCCTTACAGTCACCTGTGCATGCCCACCCACAGGTGGCTGAGCCCAGGAAGAGGGCTTTAAGCCCAGCTCGGATGCTGCCCTATGCCTGCCAGCGCCCCACGCCCCTCACTCACCACAATGCCAGCCTCTCAGTGAGTCTGTCCCACTCGGCCTCTCCACGTTTGCCCTCTCCCAGCCTTGGGGACGGGGGAGGTGGGTGTCGGTAGATGGTAGGCACAGGGTAGGAGCCCTTCCTGCCCCTTACCAAGGGCCCCTCCCCACAGGAAGCTCTGGAGACACTGGCAGAGGCGGCGGGCTTTGAGGGCAGCGAGGGCCGCCTCCTCGCCTTCTGCCGGGCCGCCTCGGTGCTCAAGGCCCTGCCCAGCCCCATCACAACCCTGAGCCAGCTGCAGGGCCTTCCCCACTTTGGAAGCCACTCTTCCAGAGTCTTGCAGGTGAGCGCTTGCGACACTGAGCAGGGCCCAGCTGTGAAAGGGTCTGCTCTGAATGGGAGTGGGTGGGTGTGTGGGTCACAGGCTCCTTGGTGGGAGGCCCGGAAGCCTGGTGACAAAGAGGCTGGGTCATGGGGGTTCAGAACTCAGATGCGGAAGTGGGCAGACACGGGTGCTGGGGATGCCCTCAGGGTGGCCGAGAGGACTGATGAGAAGAGCTGGAGGGGCTGGCAGTGGTGCTAACCTTGGCGCTGTCATCCCCCAGCCCATCTGCCCAGGACTGAGGCAAATGCATCTGGACATGGGTACCTCTTTTCCAAAATGCAAAGTGTCTGGGGACCAACCTCGTTAAGTTGTCCTTTTGCACATATTTACTGGTGCCCCCAGTCTCCACTGCCAGGTGCCCCTGTCTTCTGGCAAGGGGGAGCCTGCAGCCCCGCCCCAGCTTTCCTCTCTCCCCATCAGGCTGCCTCGTCCTGGGCTTGCCCACTGGCCCAGAGCCCCGTGTGTTCTTCCCCCCACAGGAGATGCTGGAGCACGGAGCATGCAAGGAGGTGGAGAGAGTGCGGTGCTCAGAGAGATACCAGACCATGAAGGTGGGTGTGTGCAGGCAGGGCTGGGTCCTGGCAGCTGCCCTCCTGACCCAGTGAGCCCCTCCAGGGCTCCCGTGTTGGCAGACAGCCCCACAGGCTCCCGGACACAGTGCGGTCCGTGTGGGATACAGGAAGCACCCTCCGCAGAGGGGTCCGAGGGGGTCTCAGCAAGTGGGGGAGTCGACGGGAGCTTGTTTTGAGCACAGGAACTTTTCTAGATCACTCAGCACCATATGTTCTTACTGGATTATTTCTAATGGAATATTGCGAACTATATTACATGTTCTGGCCTCTTAAATGCACGCTGAACCAAATGTAGCCTTTTCTTGGGAGTCTTGGGGGTAGTTGTGCTTGCAGGGTTGTTTTCCCGGCGCTGGGTGTCTGCATTCTGCCACCTTGGTGCTCCTCGTGTGGTGGCCTCTCGCGCTGTCAGGCTGTCTTGACGCACACTTCCCCCTCGCCGTTCCCTTCCGGTCGGTGCAGACCGGGAAGTACCATCTGCGCGCTGCTGAATGCTGTGTTGCCTCGGCCGCAGCTGCTCTGCTACCCTCTGGCCCCCTGGTTTTGTAGCTGGAGGTTGCCAGAGGCGTGACCTCTAGATTGGTGAATTATGGTTTCCCTGGAAGGGCAGGGCCATCGGTGCAGAGGGAGGTGGCACAGGAGATCCCTCAGGGTCCACGGGGAGAGCCTCCAAGAGGGAACACGTGAGGCACTCATGATGGGGAGGAAGGTGGGACCTCTGGGCTGGGCCGTGGCTGTGAGTCGGGGGCAAGGGTTCTGACCCACTGGGTGGAGTGGAGCGGCCACTCCAACGAGGAGACATGGGCCTGGGATGGAACAAGACAGCCTTGAAGCTGGGGGAGGATGTGCCCAGGTCAGCGAGCAGGTCCCTGTCAGAGCCAGACGGAGATGTCATAGGCGTTCTGGGCACCCCAAGCCCAGGAGGCATCGGGCCTGGCAGGAAAGGATGTTACTAGTTAGGAGTTTATTTTTATAAACAGCACCACTGGGCTAGTTTCATTAGAAAATTGTAAGTCAGGATTCTCTTGGTTGCAGTGACAGGGACTCAACTCAAATTGTTGGCTCAGGGAATTCAAGAAAAGGCAGGGAGCTGCAGCCCCCAGAAAGGGTGGGACTGTGGCTGGTCTTCAGGGAGAGCAATTCAAGGCCTTGAGATTCCCAGACCTGCATTTGTCCCCCCCCCACACAAACCAGCTTCATCCCCATGGTAGGAGACGTGGCCCTAGAAGGTGCCCCTGACGGCACCAGGGCTCACATGTCATAGCCTCCACCTGCTGTTGGGGAGGAACAGGGGACCTGAGTTCATGGGTGGGGTGTCCTCCTGCAGCAGTCACACGTGACTGAGACCAGGCCCAGGGACCCCCGTCTGTGGGCGGCTCGGGTGAGAGGTCGGCCCCAGCAGCCTGTTCCCACAGGCTTGGGCACCTGCCAGCCCAGCTGTGTGAGGTGCATGCAGAGCCCCAGCTTCAGCACCTGCCCAGTGGGGGCATTTGTTAGTGCCCCCGTTCTTTGCTGCTGTTTGTTATGGAGGAGGAGGATGGTCTTGAACCCCAGCTCCTATTGGTTGGGGGAAGCGTGATGCTTTCCTGTGAATTGAGGGACTCTTCTCTTGGTTTGTTGGGGTGACTCTTTGGTTATGTCGGAATCATGATGAGAGCGATGGGGAAAAGCCTTTTATAGAGGAGGGGACTGAGGAAGAGAAAGTAGACCTCCTGGCCTTTGGGCAGGTGGGTGGGAGAGCCCTGCGTCCAACCCCAGGCTCCCTGGCCCTCCAGCTGCTGTGAGCAGGTGTCCTCACCACATCCGCCCATAACCTGGGGTTTGAAACGCAGGCTCCAGGTCTTGGGTCCCGCTGGGTGTTCTGCCATGTGGCCCTGGACAGACTTTTTAAATTTGCCGAAGTTCTTCTCCTACAATGTGCCAATGATACAGCAAAGCTGCTGTGTGGCTCGCCAAGGTGCACACATGAGATCCTGTTGGGGCCAGGCCTGAGTGTCCTTGAACAGTGGTCGGCGTCAACACCGTCTCGCCAGGCAAAGAGCTGCACCCTGACCACCCTAACCGCCCTGTGTCGATTGCTCTGCACAGCTCTTCACTCAGATCTTTGGGGTTGGAGTGAAGACTGCTGACCAGTGGTACCGGGAAGGGCTGCGAACCCTGGATGACCTCCGAGAGCAGCCCCAGAAGCTGACCCAGCAGCAGAAAGCAGGTGAGGCCTCCAGAGATGGCTGGGCCTTGGGTCAGGCTTTTCACTCCCAATTCCAGGCTCAGCTCAACCCTGGGCACTGTGGGAAGGGTCTGTCTGGGTGTCCTTCTTCCCAGTGGGAGTCTAGACCGCCCACCCTGTATGTAGCTTGCAGGCCTGGGGCCCTGTCCTCTTGACAGTGGCTGTGGGCCCGGGCTACTGGAGGGGGCGGGGAGGGGGCCATGCAGGGCTGGTGAGGCAGTACTGTGTGGTGGGGGGAATGTAGACTTCAGAGTTTCCTGGACCTGGGTTTGAGTCCTGTCTTTGCCACCTACTAGGTATGTGACCGTGGCTCTGAAAGGTGATCTCCCTGGGCCTCAAGAACTTCTGTAAAATGGGGGAAATAGTGGCAGTGGTAGAATTCCCTAAGCTACTGGGGGTGAAAGCCTGGCGTGTGGAAGGCATCTGCAGACTTGTGCCTCCTCCTGTGCTGCCCACCCTGGGGCCCTGCTTCCAGACCTGCCTTGGGCCCCTCCAAACCTAGGAGGCCATCATTTGAACATCTCCCCTGGGGCTGGGGGAGAGTGGGGGGAGGCAGATGGTTGCTATTTCAAAGTCGTTTTGGGAGGAGAGGGCAGCTGGGCTCCTAGCAGCGGGAAGCAAGGCCCACAAAGGGCTGGTCTCTAGGGGAGCGCTGTGCCATGGTGAAAGTGGCCACGGCATTTATTCCAGGGTCACTGCCAGGGGCTTACACTTAGGTCTCTCTGTGGCTGAGCACGTGAGGGGCAGTGATTCTTGCATGACAGGGAAGAGATGGGGCCTTAGGTGAGAGTGAGGTGCGTTCCTTCAGGGAACCCGGGTGACAGCATCCTGCAGTTATGGATGATGTCACCACTGGGGAAACTGGGTAAAGGGAACAAACTGAGGGGACTGCAATTATCTCAAAATAAAAGCTGAGTTTTCAGAAGCAGGGTGGATACGGTGCGGTGCTCAGATGAGGCCCTACCCCTGACCCAGAGCCCCAGGCATGAGCTGTGCTGAGAGAACTGAGGCTCGGCGGGCGGGGGTAGGCTCTGGAGAGTGAGGAGGCCGGTGTCTGCAGGGCTGCAGCACCATGAGGACCTGGCTGTCCCGGTGCAGCAGGAGGAGGCCCAGGCCCTGCAGCGGCTGGTGGAGGCGGCTGTGGGGCAAGCCCTGCCTGGTGCCACTGTCACACTCACCGGTGGCTTTCGGAGGTAAGGCCTGTCCCAGCTCAGCCCCAGAGCCCCTTGTCCAGTGAAGGGGGCTCTAAGGCAGGACGCCCCCTCCCTGAGGGATTTGGGAGGAACCGGTGTCTCAGGGCCAGAGTGAGGGGCCGTCTGCCCGAGTCAGTCTTGCCCCCTCAGGGGGAAGTTGCAGGGCCACGACGTGGACTTCCTGCTCACTCACCCCCAGGAGGGCCGGGAGGCAGGGCTGCTGCCCAGGGTGATGCACCACCTGCAGAACCAGGTGAGCGGAGCAGTGGGGTGCTGGAGGGTGCCGGCTGCCCCCAGGCCCCTCGGGCAGGCCCCACACACCCCAGCCCCTTGCTGCCCCTGCAGGGCTTGGTGCTGTACCACCTCCACCAGCGCAGCCACTTCGGGGACTCCACCTACAAGGCCCGGCAGAGCCACACCATGGACTGCTTTGAGAGGAATTTCTGCATTTTCCGCTTTCCACTTCCCCCTGAGGCTGCTGTTCGGGGGCCCCAGAGACCCTGCCGGACCTGGAAGGCTGTGAGGGTAGACCTGGTGGTCACCCCCATCAGCCAGTTCCCCTTCGCCCTCCTTGGCTGGACCGGCTCCAAGGTAGGGCAGGTGCTGCTGAGGTGCAGGCTGGGGCCAGTGGCCGCGGGCCAGGCCCTGGCCGGTCCCGTCGACAGCAGCTGCTTTTTCTTGTCAGCATTTTGAGCGGGAGCTGCGCAACTTCAGCCGGAAGGAGAAGGGGCTGTGTCTGAGCAGCCATTCACTGTTCGACCTCGAGCAGGTACATTGCCGGGTCCCAGGACCCCCAGTCCCCAACCCATGGGTCCAAACCTGGCTCCACCCCTGGTCCAGGCCCCTCGTGAGTTTACCCCACTGTGGGGCCTCCCCCCGTGACAGCTTGATAGGCCCCTGGCACCCTCCATGGGGCCAGGTCTGGATGTGAGCCCATACCAGGACCCCCTGCCCTGCTCCCATCGCAGGAGAAGTTCCTCCTTGCAGCTTTAGAGGAAGACATCTTCAGACACCTGGGCCTCAAATACCTTCCCCCGGAGCAGCGGAATGCCTGACCCTGCCCACCGGCCTTCACCCACTACCTGCCCTCTTAGGAAATGGGGGCGCATCTCAGGGAGCCACATCCTCCAGACGCCTTGGCTGCTGACCCTGTGTCCCCACCCTGGAATGGAGGGCCGAGTCCTGATCTGGTCCCCCTTGTCCATAGCCAGTCCAGAGCATACAGGCCATGCCTGCCTCTGCTGAGCAATGTGGAATAAAAACAAGCACGAGAAATTAAAGACAGGTCTATTTTCTGAACGTGCTGCCGGTGCTGGGTGTGGCTAAGCCATGGCATGGTGGGGTGCGGGGGGGGCCCTTAGTTCAGCCTTTCACCTGTTGAACATTTGGGTCATTTCCAAGATTTGGTGTGGCTAGGGTGTGGCCTGTGGCACTACCTGCCCACCTGTCAGCTGAACCTTGGTGAGCGTGCTCCAGGGCGTGGGCGAGGGGTGTTGGGGACCCAGGCTGTGGGGAAGGGCATGTGGCCTCATGCCCAAGTCCACCCTGGCATCCTGGCTGTGTGGCCGTGGGCCGCTCCTGGCCAACTCTGCCTGGTGCATGCTAGATGTTACAGAAGGCACACACGCTGCTGGCTTCACAGTTATCAGTTGATAACTGGTAAACACCAGCTGCCAACGTGACTGTTCAGTGGCCAGCATCAGAGCTGTGATGTGGGCGTTGTGGTCCTGGGCTCTAGCAGTGTGCTGTGGGAGGGAAAGGCCCAGGGGATGACAGTTTGGGGGAAGAGGACTTCCCCAAATAGTGGAGCCACAGCTTGCCTGACCTGCTGTTCCTCCTTGCCTGCAGCCTCCTCACCAGGCTGTCTGCGTCTGCCTTCCCCCACCAGAGTTTCTTTTTCGTGCCATCTAAGGCAGGTCAGATTGTGTCCCTCCTTACCCATTGCCCTCCAGGGGTTCTCTTCTCACCCAGTGACACCCAGTGTCCTCCTGGCGGCCCTGTCACCTCATCTCTCGTGCTGTCCCCTCTCAGTCACTCTGTGGCCATGCCAGGCAATTCCCTGCCTCACTGGCCTGGGCCCGCCATGCCCTGGATGTCCACGTGGTCAGCTCTCTCACCTCCAAGTCTAATTGAACGTCGTCTCCCCCAGGCAAAGGCACCGAGCAGCCTGACCCTTGACCTCCTTGTGGATCTGTACCTCCGCAGGTGTGCTCCAACCCCTGGGCTTCCGCCCTGGCTGTGCCACCCACCCAGAATGTCCCCACCCTAGGTACCGCAGGGACTGAAAAGTCAAATGAGGACTTCCCTGGCCCCTTACCACATTAAAAGGTGCTTTAAAGTCAACATGCAGCCAAGTAGACCCTCTTTGTGGTGTAGTTGTGTGAGTTTTGACACTGCTATAGGACACAGAATGGTGCCGTCGCCCCAAACACTCCCTCAGGCTGACCCTTTGTGGTCATCCACCCTCCCCACCCCTAACCCAGTCATCTGTTTTCTGGCCCTATAGTTGGGCCTTTTCCAGAAAGCCACAAAGATACAACCAGTTTAGGTGTAACCTTTGGGACTGGCCTCTTCCGCTGCTGCATGAATGCATTTGGGCTTCCTCCACGTCGTCCCTCCTGATTGCTGAGTCGTCAGTCCTCGCAGGGGACTCTGCTTGGCCCACTACTTGTCCAAACATTGCACCAGAGACTTATCCAGACTTCAGTGTGGACCTCCTTGGGTGGACCCCTGAGCCCTCCTGAGCTCTGACCTTACAGGAGGCAATGCTGCTAAACCCCAGAATAAACTCAGAGTGACTGTACAACTGCCTGACCCCACCAAAAGCCCATCACTAGACCCCCTCGCCTTTTCCAGACCCCTCTCAGCAATATTCTAGTTCCCATTTCCCTTCCCTGCAAAAAATCTAGCTACCTCTGTGCTAATCAGAGTTGAGACCAGCCACTGCTGGCTTCCCTTCTGCTGGAGCAGACAGAATCATGTCTGTCCTGTCACTTCAACTGCTGCCCGTTGCTTTTCTTTGACATCTACCACAGTGTGTTTAGCCATTCATCCGCTGAACATCTGGGTTGTTTCCGGGTTTTGACATGCATGTTCAGGTTTTTGGGTGGATGTAAGTTTTCATTGATCTAGAGTGAATACCTAGGTGTGGGGCTGCTGGGGCGTATGGTAAGTGCATGTTTCCACTTACAAGACAGTGCCAATTTGTTTTCCAGGGTACCTGAATCTTTGCATTCCTGCCAGCTGGGTGTGAGAGTTCTAGTTGCTCTGCATCCTTGTTAGCACTTTTGATTTTGGCCTTCTAAGAGACGTGTAGTGGCAGCTCACTGTGCTTTTAAAAATTTTTTTAAATGAAGTTTTATTCACACACCAATCCATCCAAAGTTTACAATCAGTGGCTCTCGGCATAGTCACAGAGTTGTGCTTTTGTCACCACAGTCAATTTGAGAACATTCTCATTGCTCCAAAAAGACAAATCCCTTAACTTTTTACCCCCCTATTA
>PVKY010009068.1:0-13584 GCA_004027775.1 Bradypus variegatus
GTGGGGATGGGGTGGATGATGGAGGACAGAAGCACTTTCCCTTCTTCCCGAAGTGACTCACCTTTCCCAAGGATGAGTAGAGGTTATTTTTATAGGCTTTTTTTTGCTAAGGTGTGTCTCCCTAATGGCTAACCCTTCTGCAGGAAACCCAAACATGGTGCCGAGTGGCTGTGGTTCCTCAGTGTCCACAGAGCCAGGGATGGTATCTTCACATTCAGTTTATTTTCTTGGTGTGTGTGTGTCAGCATCTTCTTTTATTTTTTTAAATTGAGATACAGTCACAGACCGCACACTTCACCCTTCAAAGTGTACAGGTCGCTATCTTTTCATATCTTCACAAAGACATGAGAGACCCCGTGCCCATTAGTGGTCGCTCCCCAGCCTCCTGCTCCAGCCTCGGCGACCCCGGATCTCTTTTCTCTCTCTGGCTTTGCCTGTTCTGGTCATTCCGGATCAGCGGAGCCGTACGACTGGAGCCCCTTGTGACTGCCTCCCTCACTCAGCATGGCGCTGCCCAGGCTCCCCCGTGCTGTAGCAGCACCCGTGCTCCATTCCACTTCCCGGCTGAATGAGATTCCACTATACGGATGCACCGCGTTTCGATTGTTCATTCATCACAGGATGGACACTGGGGTCATTTCCACTTTGTGACTGTTGCGATTAATGCTGTGATGAGCAGGTGTGCACAAGGCTTTATGTGCACACGTTTTCACTTCTCTTGTGTAGACACTGAGGAGGGGAATTGCTGGGTCATATGGTACTTCTATGTTTAACTTTTTGAGGACTTGCCAGGCTGTTTTCCACAGTGGCTGCACCATTTTACATCCCCTCCAGCAATGTATGAGGGTTCCAATTTCTCTGCATCCTTGTATAAATATATATATAATATATGTTTATTATATAAATTATATAATATATATAATATATAAATATTATATAAATATATATATAATAGTTATGAGAAGGCATTTAATCTTTATAGCTACCTTATGAGGAAAATGTTATTATTGCCCCCATATTATAGATAAGAAAATAGAGTAACAAGGTCACAGTTAACATGTTACAAACACTGAGTTTTAGGGAAGGGGCTGAGCCCCACCCTGCTCTCCTCTGCCTCCTTACCACTGATATCCTCCCTGCCGCCCCGCTCCTGGAAGGGCTGGCCTGGGCACCAGCTTTCTTGCTAGTGGTGCAGATTAGGTCTCAGGGGCACCCATACTGCTCCAAAGCCCCCTTGTGAGGAGTGTGCGTGTGTGTGCATGCGTGTGTGTACACGCATGTATGTGCGTGTGTGTGTGCGCGTGTGCGCTTGTGTGTGTGTGCATGCATATGTGTGTGCGGTGGTCTGGGCTGGTCAGGAGAGGATTTGCAGGCAGGCTGAGGACTTGGAGCAGCCAATGCCCTCCTCGAAGCAGAGAGCATTTGGAAGGACGCATGGCAACAGCTCTGGGCTCCAGCAGCCACTCCGGTGTGAGAGGCTCAGATCCAAGCAGAAGCAGGCCCAGGAGGAGGCGGGAGTGCTCTCCCGGGACCCCCTGTGATGGAACTGAGGTGGGGGGTGCGCCCAGCAGGACCGAGGCAGCCTGGACTCCTTCTTGGGTCAAGAAAAGAGGAGGGAGCAGATGGGGGAGAGCATTGTATGGTCATGGTGGGCCAGCATCGTCCTTGCCCTCAAGAAGTCATGGTCAGGTGAGTGAGCAACATCCAGGGCCCAAATGGCCACCTGCCAAGTGGAAGGCAGTCGGCACCCAAGGGCTGCAGGCATGCAGAGGGGCAGAGGCTCTGGTTGAGGGTGGGAAGAGGAGGGATTCTGCCTGGCGAAGGCACCATTGACGACAGGCTTTGGGGGAGGTACAGGGTTTTACCAGGTAAAAGGAGGGGGACGCTGCTCCCTCCCCCTTACCTGGGCCCCACATCAAAGGGACCAGGTGAGCGCGGCCCAGGGGCGGGGCCAGGTGGGGGGGCTCAGAGCTCAGGGAGCCTCATGACGCAGAAATGGCAAGAAGGAGTGTAGCCCTTATCCTTTAGGAAACCGGGAGCGGTGAACCTGGAGGGATTTTAAGCCAGTGAGCAATGGTCAGATTTGAGTTTAACATTCTCGCTGATTGCAGCAAGGAGACTGGATTGGGAGCAGGGAAAGTGGGACTAGGGGGCTATTGAGATGCTGTGACTGTGTGTGACGCGTGTGTACGCATGTTTGTGTGTGTGCATGCCTGTACACAGGAGTTGGTGTGCCCAGAAAGGTAGATGGGCAGGCAACCGGAAGACCCAGAGGGTGGGGCCTTTGCCCTGGGGGAGGGGGGCAACGACCAGCGTCAGGGGGCTGTGTGCAGTGCGGAGTTCAGACGAGGGTCTGCCGGGCAGCAGGTATGTGCTGGCTTGTGGGCAGTGAGGGGCACTTGTCTGCTGAGGCAGATTTGGGTATTACCCCACCTGGAGGCAGCCCTGGAGCTGGGTGAGGAGGGGATCCCCATTTCCTGTGCACGAGATGCTCGCAAAGGTTGACGGAGCCACAGGAACACAGTCGTTGGATCCCCGAGGGTCAGAAGAAGGCTTCCTGCTCTAAGGAGCTTGTGTGCTGTCACTGGGCAGGGTGCTGCGGGAGGGACAAGCCCCTGGGCAGTGAGGGCCGGGCCCAGTGACGCCCTGAGAGCTGGAAGGTCCAACACCGCTTCCCTCACCCAATGACCTGCAGCAAGCCTGGTCTGGCGAGGACAGATTCTGCAACCCTGGCTGCCTCTGCCTGACCCCGCTGGTTTGTGGGTGGTCCTGGGGTGGGGGGCAGTGGGAGAGGCTGGGCCTGGGCGTCCTTGCCGAGGCCCAGGTGCTGATGTCTCTGCCTGCAGCCCCAGCAGCAGGGCTGGGCCAGATCCCACTCAGCCCGGAGAGGCTGGTGCCGGCACTGTCCCTCTGGATGGTGACCTCATGTGGGGCCAGAAGGCCAGGGGCCCGGCCCTTCCATGGAGAAGGAGACCAAGGCCCTTCCATGGCACGTGCTAGGGGATCTCTGCACCCAGGGTGCCCAGCAGGTCATGGCTGGCCCGTCTCCACCCACTCTAGGGACCCCCTTTCAGCTTTTCCACCCTGACGGCTTCCAGAAACGAGAACATTCCCTGGCCCAGGATTTCCTCTGGTGGAGGGTCCCCTTCCCATCCCCAGGGGACATGAAGGGACAGCCCTGACCTCTCCCTTCGGCCTAGCATTTACCCTGACTCTGTTTGGGTGGTGGCACCCTAGTCGCCAGGGAGGACGTGGCTCATCCCCGAGGCCCTCTGACTCACTCTGACCAGCCTCTGTCCCTGTCCTTGTGGGGTGGACAGCCAGGCCCTTCCCAGGAGCCTCAGCCCCCCGCCTGCCCCCTCCCTGGGCTCCACAGTGCCAGCTCCGGCACACGCTTCTTGGGGCCCCTCCTCCCCAGACACCCAGGGACAAGCCTGCTGGTGGGCAGAGGGCAGAGGCGCCAGGCTGGAGGCGGGCGGAGGGGCGAGGCTGGGGCGGGGCCCGGCTCCAGGCTGGCCGCCCCTTCCCCTTCTGCTCCTTCTTTCTTCTCCTTTTCCTCCTCCTCTTCTCCCTCCCCCTCCCCTCTTTTCCTCCTTCTTTTCTTCCTCCTCCTCCTCTGCCTTCTCTCCTCTTCTTCCTTTTCCTTCTTCTCTCTGTGTCTCCTTCTTTTAAGATTTTAAGGAATAACAGAGAGAAAAGTACAATGAACCCCTACTGCCACCCACCTTCACCGTGGCCAACTCGTACGGGTCTTGATGAGTTTCTACCCCACTGACTCCTCCCCCCACCCACTGGATTGTCTGAAAGCAAATCCCAGGCATTTTATCATTTTACCATAAATATTTCAGTATGTATCTCCAAGTGACAAAGACTTTTTTCACGTTTTTGAAAACAGAACCATAGCATCCTAATCTAACTGAAAAAATTTACCAATATTTCCTTAATTTCAGCAAACATCCAGCAAGCACAGTCAAATCTGCTATAATGCTTATTTTGAAAATGCAAATTTGTTCCAGTGCAACCGAAGTATTAGAGAACAATTTGCGCATATCATGAATATTGTCCTCCTCATACATGATTTCCTCCGTGTAAAACAACCAAGCGAACTCTGAAAGCTGCACCCGGCTGATGGTAGCCATGCAGGGAAACACAGACTCTGCCACACACCCCAGGCCCCTACGGCTCCCTCCGGACACAGTGACTGTTGTAGCCGCGGGCTCCCCCCAGTGCTCCACCACCCCTGACGCCCCCTGACCCTCCACCACTCCACAATCACAAGCACAACTCTGAATTTCCCCAAGCAAACCTCAGGCCTTTTTCAATGAAATGTGTCATATTTATTGAGTATTTATGTATATCTGAACTGTTTAACATGTACAAAGCTGTGCCACCTTTTTATTAGGTTCTTATGTTGTTTTTAAACCCCCAATGTGTCACTGATGGAGGTTTTGAGTGCTGTTCCCCTAACCCCACTTTCCTCATAAGCCTGTGGTTTCTGTTGTCTGGTTTTGCATCACGGGGTGATTTTAGGGCAAGCACAGGTGGGGTCACAGCAGCAGAGTTGACTGTCTTCCCTTTATCTCACTTGTCTGGAGAGGTTTCCTTGTTAATCACAGCTGGTGCATTAGATTTGGGACCAAGAGCATGCATTGTGACTGTTGAGATAGTTGTTAAATGTCTTTTAATCTAAAGCTTCTTTCCTCTCTTGCTTGCTCTTAACTTTCTTTTATTTTAAAGATGCTGGGTGGGATATCTTGTAGGGTTCCTTAGAGTCTGGATTTTGAGGATGGTAACCTTGGCGTCCTTGAGCAGTTTCCTCTACCCCCATGTTTCTTCTGGGTTGGTGGTGTGGTCCGGAGGCCTGATCAGATTCAGGTTCTGTTTTCCTCCCTCACAGGTGGTGCTGTGTGCCTCTCTCAGGAGGCACGCGAGATCTGCTTGTCCCTCTTTGCATGGTTTCGTGGGCCATGGGTCCTCCTCGTCTGAATCGTCTCACTCATTAGAGGATACAAGAGGATGATGTTTGGGTTCCACCATCCCTTCTTCATTTAGAGAACCTTGCTTTCATTAACTCTAGGATCATCCTGAGGCCCAGTTCATACACAAAAGGGGGAACAAATGCTTGATCATTTCCCTTTATTTTCCAATTTTCAGAATAATGAGTCGGTTTCCCGGAATCTTCCAGAGGTGACCAATGAGGAGTGTGCATTTAAACAGGTTTGATGTTCTGGAACCCATTGTAGTGATTTTCCTATTTATGTTCAAATTGTCCCATTTCTATTCAGTGGGAGCTTATTCACATTAGCTCCTGGGTCCTTTTGACGTGATCTTAGTCATATTTGACTTTTGGTCCAAAAAGAAGCTTGGGGTTTATTCCAGTTTGCTAATGCTTCCCTTTTGCAAAACACCAGAAATGGTTTGGCTTTTATAAAGGGTGTTTATTTGGTTACAGAGTTATAGTCTTAAGGCCATGAAGTGTCCATGGTAAGGGGGTACCTTCACTGGAGGATGGCCATTGGTGTTTGGAAAACCTCTGTTAGCTCGGAAGGCATGTGGCTGGTGTCTGCTGGCTCCTAGGTTGCGTTCCAAAATGGCATTGTCCAAAATGTTGCTCTTGGGACATTTTGTCCTCTCTTAGCTGCAGCTCCTCTTCAAAATACCACTCTCAGTTGCTCTCCAAAATGTCACTCACAGCTACACTGTGCCTGGGCCTGTGTGGCTCTTTTTAAAGTACCCCAGTGATCCAATAAAGACCCACCCTGAATGGGTGGGGCAACACCTCCATGGAAATAACCCAATGAAAGGTCTCACCCACAGCTGATTGAGTCACATGTCCATGGAAACACTGAACCAATAGGTTTCAACCTAATCGACACTAATAAACCGGCCCCGCAAGCCTGCATCAAAGATAACAGCCTTTGTGTGTCCAAACTGGCACAGGGTTCTTGAGCATTTCCTTTCCTCAACCTGGAATCAGTTGTTCTCCAAGGAGGTCTAGTTCCTTTGAGTGGGAAATGGTATTTAGGGACCACAATCTGGTTGTGCTTGTTTGAATCTGTTATGTACCCCATAAAAGAATATGTTCTTTTAATTCACTCTTGTGGGGAAGACACATTGTTGGCAGGATCTTTTGATTAGATTATTTCCATGGAGATGTGACCCCGTCTATTTAAGGTGGTCTTAATTAGTTTACTGGAGTCCTTAAGATGACTCAGAGTCAACACAGATGTAGACACTTGGAGACGCAGAGAAAAAGACATTTGGGGTTGCTGAGCTAAGAGATGAAGCCCAGAGTTTGCCCCGGAGACACTAAGAGAGGACCCCGAGATGGTTAGAGAGAAACATCCTAGGAGAACAAGCAAGGATGCACAGGAGGTGAGAGAGAGAAGCTAAGACAGAAGCCCGGCAACATTTTGGAGAAAGCAATGGAAACGAGACACTAACCCTGGGAGAGACCCAGCAGATTCTGGCCATGTGCCTTCTCATATGACAGAGGAAATGCAGATGCATTGGCCTTTCTTCACAGAAGGTATCTTACTCTTGATGCTTTAATTGGGTCATTTTCATGGCCTTAGCACTGTAAATGTGTGAACTGATAAACCCCCATTGTAAAAGCCAATCCATTTCCGGTATTTTGCATCTTTAGCAAACCGGAACACTAGGTATATTTGTATCCCTCCTTTCCTTACATTATACAGTGGTATAATGTAAACCCACATCTGCACCTTGCTTTTCTCACCTAACCATCACCTGGGAGATCACTCACTAGCAATAAATGGAGATAGTCCTGTTCCCTGCTGCAGGTGCAGAAACTCCATTTGGTAGACGTACATTCAACCCGTCCCCTATCGACGACTACCTGAGGTGAGTTCAGTCTTTTGCTATCACAAAGTGTCCTGCAATGGATTGTGTTGTGTATGCATCTTATTGTATCCTTGCCAACAAATTTTTAGGATAAATCCTTGTTCCAGTTTGCTAATGCTGCCATTTGCAAAACACCAGAAATGGATTGGCTTTTATAAAGGGGGGTTATTTGGTTTCAAAGTTATAGTCTTAAGGCCATAAAGTGTCCAAGATAAGGCATCAACAATAGGTTACCTTCACTGGAGAAAGGCCATTGGCATTTGGAAAGCCTCTGTTAACTGGGAAGTCATGTGGCTGGTGTCTGCTGATGTTAGGTTGTGTTCTAGCTCCTCTCTCAGCTCCTGTGCATTCTTCCAAATGTTGCTCTTGGGGTGTTTTGTCCTCTCTTAGCTTCTCTGGAGCAAAGTGTCAGCAAAAGACTGCTTTCAACAGCCATCTTCAAAATGTCTCTCTAAGCAGCTCTTTTATATGGCTCCAGCAATCTAATTCAGACCCACACTGAATGGGTGGGGCAACACCTCCATGGAAACCATCCAATCAGAGGTCTTGCACGCAGTTGATTGAGTAACATCTCCATGGAAACACCCAATCAACAGGTTCTAACCCAAGCAACACTAAAAGATTGCATCAAAGAACATGGCATTTGGGGGCACACAATACATCCAAACTGGTCAATCCCTAAAAGCAGAGTTTCCGGGGAAAAGGGTAAATGCATGTGCAAATTTCCTAGATATTGCTCCTATGTGGGCTTGTGACATTCTACATTCCTGGAAGCCATGTATAAAAATGCCACAGACAGCCTTTCCAGCAGTGAATGATGTCAAACTTTGAGATCTTTGGCAATGTAATAGGTAAGAAATAATATCTCAAGATAGTTTCAATTTGCATCTCTTTTATGAGTAAGCCTGGTTAGTTTTTAAAATATGTTTAAGGGCCATTTTGCCTATTTTTTAAAAAAGAGGTTATTTATCTTTTTCTCTATTTTTAGAAGTTCCTTATTTATTGGGACTATTAACCTTTTGTCTTTTGGTGGAAGTTGCAGCTCTCAGCGAAATTCAGGGTAAACTCTCATCCCTCACCACCCAGGAGGCTGTGGGCTGGGTGGGTCTGTGTTTGGAAAGGTCTCCTGTGTGAGCTGTAAATGTTGCTGGCAGCACAAGGTAAACTGAGGGTCTGATAAATGAAATAGAGGCTGAATGACTGCCCCTGGGTGGAGAGGATCTGGACTCTAGAATAAAATACCCAGTCAGGGTTAAGGAATAATTAGACATTACTTCACCGTGTATGGAACTTAACTGAAACTTCTCTTGGGGGGAGAAGGCGCCACGCCGACTGTATTATGCCTTGAATTGATTCAAATGAGCTGTCTCCCCAGGACTGAGAACAGGGGGTGTAGGGGAAGGTGACCAAGTAAGAATTTTTTTAAAGTCTTTGCTATGTAACAAAACCCCTCAAACCTGAAGCCTCAGCAGGGAGAACAATCCATAAATCCTCAAATTGGTCTTCTGTGGCCCCTGTGCTTGGGCCCCTGTTGATGACCGTCTCTGGGGAAGTGGTTTGGGGATCCCTGGAATTCCAGTGACCACCCACAGAGAAGGGAGCACACTCACTCAGACACTGGTCATCACCGTGTCCTTCCCCACAGAGCCCACGCAGAGCTGGGGGTGCCAGGCAGGCGGGAAGCCCTCTCTGGAGCTAGGGCCTCTGGAACAGAACTGCTGGTGGGTTTGGTGCCAAGGCTCTTAGCATCTCTTCTTGGCATTCCCTGGGACTGTCGTCCAGCAGCTGAGCTGGCCAGCACAGAGTGACCCTCACTGAGGACGGGGTTGGGCGGAAATGCATGAGTGTGTCCCCCCTGGGCTGCCTGGGTGAGCACAGCTGCGGAGGACAGTATCCAGCACTTCCCCCCACTACCCAGAAAGCGCTCAAAGAGCTTCTGTTTGTGCAACTCAACCTCTGCAGCCCTTACATTTTCCAGCATGGTTGCCACACCCCCTCCCAGATCCATGACAGCAAAACAGCTCTCTCTGGATATTACTCTCCAACCCGTCCCTCTCACTGACCCCCATGGTCATTTTCAGAAAGAGACTTCAACCAGGACACGAGAGCCAAAAGCCCCTGCTCCACCAGCCTCCTGGGTCACGGCCTGAGCTCTGGCCTGCTTCTGGAACATTCCATTTGGAGTCACCCACCACCTCTGCCAACAGGCACTATTTATCAGCAGCTGGGAGCTATAAGGCCTGGGAGATTCTACCCAATGAGATGCTTTTTACAAGATCCCTGCTGGAACCATAAACACCCAGACAATTTAAAAGTAATAAATTGAAAAAGGCATCCCATGCAAACAATAAGTATATAAAAGATGACGCAGCTATACTAATGTCAAACAAAATAGACTCGAAGACAAGGAGAATTCCCAGAGATTAAGAGGGACACTTTGTATGTCAGGAAGACATAGCAATCATAAATATGTGGGCACTGAATTAAAATACAGGAATTAAAACTGACACAGCTGAAGGGAAAATGGACAAATCTGCCATCAGAGTCCGAGATGTTACCACTACTCTTCTGGAGATTAATAGAACAATTAGAAAGCAATCAGAACTGAGTAGCATTACTAACCACTCTGACCTAAATGAAATTTATAGAAGATTCAACCCCAGCTCTGTACAATGTGTGTTCTTCTCAAGTGTACACAGAATGCTCCCCAATGTAGATCAGGTGCCAGGCCGTAAAATAAATCTCAGTGAGTTTCAAAAGATTTAAAAAAAAAAAAAAAGCCCTTGAAGAGGGAAGGAGACAGAGGCCTGCGTGGCTCCAGAAACCCATCCTGGAAAGCGATGTCCTGGCTCTCGGCTGCTGCCAGGCCCAGGGGACTTGCCCAAAAGTCGTCGTCTGAAGGATGATGGGCCTGGGAGTCAGAGCTGTGGGAGTGGAGCAATGGGCCCAGGCACAGTACAGAGAAGGGACACATGAACACAAATGTGGACAAAAATAAATACTGGGCACTTCCTGGGTCCTGGGCACTTCACGTGTATTCATCGGATCCTTAAAATAAGCAGTGAGGTTGGTACTATTATTATGCCCATTTTAGAGACAGGAAAACCATGCCCAGGAAAAGCTCAGTCTCATGCCCCAGCACACACATTTGGTAAGTGGCCAAGCCAGGGTTTGAACATGGGCTGTTTGCCTATAGAGCCTGTCCCCATTTAAAAAAGAAAAGTATTTATTTTTATTACAGAAGTTGTAGGTTTACCAAAAAAAATCATGCAGAAAACACAGTTCCCACACAGAGTTCCCCTGGACCCCACCTATTATTAACACCTTGCATTAGTACATTTGCATTAATGCATTTGCATTAGTACAATTGATGAAAGAACACTATTCTAATTGTACGGTCAACTATAATCTATGGTTTATGATGGGGCTCTCTGTTTGTGTCATACAGTCCTATGTATTTTTTTAATTCTAAAAAAAGAATATGCAACCTAAAATTTCCCCTTCTAGCCACATTCAGATGTGTACTTCAATGCTGCGATTAGGTTCATGATGTTGAGCCTCTCCGTGGTGTTCCCCATTCCCCCCAGCATCCTGAGCACTTGGGGTCACTAAACAATTCCTTGTCCAGGATGTCATTCGCCCCTTCCTGCGGAGGCAAGACAGCCACCGTTCTGGCTACTTCACAAACGGCCGATTAAATGACTCGCCCATCGTTGCACAGCTAGAAAGGGCCTCCTGATGCCCAGCCCAGAGCTGTGCTGTAACAGCACAGGGCTGAAGCCTCCCAGTCCCACCTGGTGACCCCCAGCATGTGCCACAGCCTCCGCCCACCCACCTTCCACGGAGTCTCCACGGCAGGCTGGGGTCAGGCTGCCCTCAAGCCAGTCAAGAAGCCGGGCTCCCTGCTCCACTGTCTCCACAGCTCAGGGCAAATTGTTTCTAAAATCAATGTATTTTTAACTCCCAGTCTGGTAATTTAGTCCAGGTTTTGTGGGGCCTGAGTGTCATCTCTCCTTTCTTTCATCCCAATTTCCGTTCATGCCATCTATGAAATAAATGTGTAATTTCAAAAGGGCAGATATGGTTTTGCAATAATTAATCTTTGAAACTATTTTCACTTCAATAAAATAGTGCCTACTATTTGTGTGCTTATGTCTGTGACAGGAGTCATTCCAAGCACTTTATATACATTATCTCACATAATTCTTACCGTTGTAAGAATCGTTAGCTTGTTAGTTTGTGAGTAGGTAGGATGTTCCCTTTTTAAAATGGGAAAACAGGTTCAGAGACGTTAAGTAACTTGCCTGAGGTCACACAGCTGGCAAGTGGCAGAACCAAGACATGAACCAGCCAGATCTCACTCCAAAGCCCCCACTCCATGCTGCCTCTCAATGAAGTATGTGGAACACCAGCTTTGCTGTCAATAACTCAGGATGATGGGCTTATTGCTGGAGAAACAACCCTGCGTCTTCGGGGTTAACACCTTATTCCATTGCCCAGAACTTAGTCTCTTAGTAGGGGACGGTGGGAAATGTGGTTCTCTGTTTGCTCAGGAAATGGGACTTAGTGAACACAAGCAACATCTTAGCCAAGTCCACTTCCGGTGATATTTTTATCTTCTTCTGAACTTATTCCCAAAGTCAATGTCTAGGCCGTTGGCTGAGGGTGCACACCAGGCCACCTTTGCACTGTGCCAGGAACAGAAAGGCTGCTTCTTGTTCCTGGAAGTGCCAGGGAGGGCACCGTGCACCCTGCAGATATTCAGAGAATAGCATTTCCAGTTCCTTTTGTTCTCTGAGTTCTTTCTCGTCCTGGTGCAGAGAAGCCTTTGCTGGACAGGCTTTGGGCTGGGGGCTGGACAAAGGGGTGACAGAAGCCTCCCCTTGCCCCTTCCAGCCTGGTGCTTTGCAGGAAGGAAGGAGCCTCGAGCACGGGCCCCTCCTGAGCCTCTCACCCCACTCTGAGCTCCGTGCTGGACTTGGCTGGGCAAAGCAGCTGCCCTGCTCTAGTGGTCCAGGGAGGCGCGTGCGTGGGCCTGGAACAGCCGGGCGCCGGCGGGGCCTTCGTGGGCACACACGTGCCCTCTGTGCCAGGCCCGCCCGCCTCCAGGCCTCCTCCACCGGCTGAGGGCACCCTCAGCATTACCTGACTCAGCCCTCCCGCCACCTACACCCGCCCCTTGAGTTCACTGCTGCTGCCATCCCTGCCTGTGTTGTCCACACGGCAAACTCTCAGAAACATCAGGAATTTGCACTAATTCAATTAAACAATTAGCTGACCAAGTGGCAGGAAAGCCTGGCCTGAGAGCCATCCGTGGGCCTGGAGCAGGCCTGCCCCCCGCACCCCAATGTTCGCTGTTTAAATTGTGGCAGGCAGCATGCCCTCTCCCGCTGCTGCCTCCCTGCCAGGCTGTGCCCCGGGAAGGTTCTCTGAGTTGAGATGAGCTAGTTCACACACTTTACTGGTCCTGCTGTGGGCAGAACTGCGAGCTGGAAGCTGAACCTGAAGGGACTCTGGACACGTCTCCTCCCTGGGCCTGAGCCCTGTGTCCACACCGCCGGCTTGGGGTCCCCGGAGAAGCCCGGCCAATGCCGTGTCCATTCCTGCTGCTCCCTCTGACCCCACGTGGGTGTGTGGTGGGGCCTGGGGGTCGCTTAGGGCCCATCTCAGAGAGGTCACCTCTTCAGGGAGACCTGCCCCATCTCCCAAATCTAACGTACCCTCTGCCCCATCTACCAACTAGTCCTGCTCCATCACGTCACCTCTTTTATTTTACTGCAGGTGATTTTGTCTGCTTTGTCTGGTATCATTTGTTTCTTCCACTTGCCTTTGTCCCCTCTCACTGGACAGGCAGCTCACTCGCTGGGGACTCCTGCTTGTTACAGGCCCCAGGCCCCAGCACGCTGCGGTGCACTCTTTACTGAACGAATAAACGGGCAGCGTTCCAGGGCACAGGGCGGAGGCCAGGGCTCGTCCGAACCCGGCAGGACCCCTTTCCCCACTTCATCTGCAGCCCGAGCTCCTCTCCCCTCTGGGCAGGGCTGGTCCACTGGACTCTGAGCAGGGACGACGCCAGAGGAGGCGCGTAGGGGCGACGTCCTGTGCTGACCGCCTTGGGCACAGGTCTCAGAAATCCTTGAACGGCGGCAACGTTCACAACAGGCAGCAGCAGCTTCTGGACATGACCAGAAAATAAACAGGTGCCCCGGCACTCACTGCTTCGGAGAGCTGTCAGCGGCGCTGACGGGCGGCCCCCACCCAGGCGGAGAGCTGCCGCAGCCTCCCGACTCTTCAGCTAGAAACCCCGGTGGAAACGCTCATGTTTACCTGAAAAGCCTTGTGTTTACCTTCGCATGTGGGCTCCTCCTGGCTTCCCAAGTAGAGAGTAAACCAGGGGTTCACCGTGGGAAGGAGGACACGGCCAGTGGAGCAGAGGGGGGCCAAGCACCAACAGCCGCCCACGTCCTCCTCCTGCTCTCGGGCGGCAGGGGCTCGGTCGCTTTTGTCTTTTCGAGAACCTAGAGCCACCCAGACCGGTGTCTTGCCCGAGGTGCTTCAGCCCTGACCTAGAAGGCAAGGCCGGCAGTGAGGACGGAGCCACGAAGAAGAACCCACTGAGCTGGGGGTGGGGTGGGGTGGGGGTGACGGCACTTAAGAGACGGGATGGGCGGCTGTGAGTGGACAGGGATGCCCAGTCCCCTGCCCTGCCTCTCAGCATGG
>PVKY010009069.1:0-13590 GCA_004027775.1 Bradypus variegatus
GTGATGAACGCATAACTAGATGATCATACTGTGAACGGTTGACTGTATACCATGGATGATTGTATGTTATGTGAATGTGTTTGAATAAAACTGAATTTAAAAAATGATAATAATAATAATAATAATGCTGGGGTAACTAATTTTGTGCACAAAATATTATCAGGAATTTCTCTTAAGATACATTCTAGAAGCAGAATTATCAGATCAAGGCATATTGAAAACGTTAAGGCTCTAAAAGAGGTGTAACATTCATTATGTTAATTATAATAATAACAATAACGGTAATAATTTAATGGCATCGTAACAATTCACCTTCAAAGGGTCAGAACACCTGACAATCAACATGAAGAACTGTCCTTTATTGATTATATACTTGGAAGTGTCTTAGAAACCAAAGCTCTATTATCTAAATGAGCTAGCTGGCCAGTCAGCCTAAATGGAAATGGAAGGACAGGTAAAGTAGAGTATGTGTCAGAGAAAAGGCCTGAGAATATCTTTCTTAGCCTGAGGTAACAGAATGGTATAAGTACCCCCATCCTCAGCAGCCAATCAAGCAGCAATGGTATCTTTTCAGAAAGATAATCAATGAGGTACAATGAAAAGTAAAGATTCCAAAAACTTCAGGAGTTAAGCTACAAAACACATTCAATTTTAGCAGAGAGAAGTAGGGAATGCAGAATGTTTTTAAAGATTTGGGAATATTAAAAAGAAAAAAGGGTATACTTTCTCTTCCTTTAAAGACTAGGCAGGATTTTTTGTAACATATGCTACACCTGGAACCATATGAATTCACTCAAGAACAGCACCTACCAGTTCTCTCAGAGCTGACCTTCCAAGCAGAACTGTCCACAGTTCTCTATTGCTCCTGAAAAAAGAAAGCAAAGAAGTAATTTTCCTTTTTGAAATTATCAAACTTGATTAAGCTGCCTCAAAGTTATTTTGTCTACTATCTAAATGCAAAAAACTTAATGTACAAAGCAATTGATTAAAATTTGGAAAGTAACCCTGTTACATCATTCTTAGAAATTTGATGCTCAACACAAAGAAAAGTAAAGCATAAGATTTTAACCTAAATCAAGTAGGTAGTATGTTAAAAATGAGGATGGCCACCATATTTCATTGCATCTAAGAAAATATTAATTGCAAGACAATCATTGTTTACATGTTACCACCAAAAAAATGCACCCATTAAACTATAAGTGATCAATTATAAGACACATCCTGATTTCAGAGATATTAAAAATATGAAAAAATGTGTTTCTTAAAACTAATGAATTACAATAAATAATTAAGGAATTACAGTAAGTCTTCTATGCTAAGAAGACACCTCAATTTAATATTTGTCTCCTCCATTCTCATTACAACATAGTTACTAACAAGGAAGAAGAATCTAGAAAAGGACCATGTATATATTTCAGGATCCCCATTACCCCAAGAAAATTTTCTAAATGCATAAACTAAGTCACTTTCTCAGTCAAGTCTAGCAGTCATCACGAATAGTACTAATGTTCATTCATTTATCAACAATGAACTCCTAGGAGGTACCACATGCAGTACTAGACATGTGAGATAAAAAAACAGGAGATATAGTCCCTGCCCCAGTGAACTCTTCAAATATATCCTCCACCATGCACTTACCCCAGTCCCTTACCTCACCCATGTCTTTGGAATTTCAGGAAATATTTTTTTATTTTAAGTCTAGAATTCAATTTTTAAATGTAAACATTGAGAAATTCTCTCAAGAATTATAAAAAGGATTGGGATTATATTTTGTGAGATTCTAAATCAGCACCTAGAATAGTAAACTGTAATTATTAACACTGCAGAAAGCCCACTACAAAAAAGAAGTTGAAACGATCCTAGTGAATATACGAAACATTCAGTTAAAACAATGTGATGATAAACTGAAAAATGTTTTCCCTATTAAGATTGTGATACAAAGCAGTAGCTCTATTTAAAAATTATCTTTCAGAATTCTCCTATCAAAGAAGGGTTAAACATACCTAAAAACTATAAACATCTTTCTTATGGGTTAAAGATTTTAAGAAAACCACTTCAATTCCATTGAATCAGTAGCCACAAACTCTCACAATTGCACCCTGGAATCACTAATCATTACTCCAATAACAAGATAGTATTCACTGTTCAAAATAATTAGATTATATCCGGTTAATGAAACAAATTCCCCTTTACTCTGGTAATGTATAGGTAAAAAGGTGTAAGTAAATGAAGTCCTAAATAATTAAAAACACAGAGGCAAGCTCACTATTTAAAAATATTTACAGTAAAATTTTGAAAGAATGCCTTTTGCAAAGGGAATAATTATCACCTAACATATTTATTTAATAAATATGAATTAACAAAAAATAAAGGAGGAGGAGGGCTCTATTTAAAGTTAAATATATTTTTACCTCCAAGGATAGTTTCTGGGTTTGCACAAAAACTAATTAGCCACCTATTACACGACCTTCATACCTAATAATGTGGCTAATAAAACATCAAAATTAATGGCAAAAATTTTAGAGGCAGAACATACAAATTCACAGAGACAGAAAGTGGATTACCGGGTACCTGCGGCGGGGCTGGGGTTTGAGGATGGAGAGTTAATGCTTAACGGATAGAGTCTGGGGCGATGAAAAGGTTTTGGTAATAGATGGGGACACAAACCAAAGACCTTCATAATGCTCATTAAGCTTAGTGTTGGGTATGACAAAGGATATTAAACACACATCACACAATCAGCAAAAGGAAGATGGTACTAAAGGGCATGATACTAACAATCAGTCTAGAAAGAAACACAGCCATACAGAACAGAAAAGAGTCAGAGAAGAGAGAAATCACAAGAGACTGATCTAATTATCAACAAAAGGCATCACCTCAAATTGTTACCTGAAGGTATGAGCAGGTGATTCTCAAAAGATATAACAGATATGGCCGGAACCTAGAACCATAAGGTCTAATCCAAAGCTTCAGGGGCGTCTACCTATATTTCAAGAAACTAAATATCTGTTGCAGTGTCTCTCATTTATTTGCATAATATTCACTAAATATTTGGAAAAGAAACTAAAGCACAGAAATTTAATAATTTGCCTCAAATTCAAAGGTAAGTTTCAAAAATTTTACTGACTTCCAGTCCAACATTTTAGCAGACAAAATGGAATTCCATTTCTGCAAGAGCTGGAGTTAAGACTAGAAATTATCTTCTTTAGAGAGATCCATCTGGCTGAAAAGCTTTCGGGTGAAAGCTACTGGAAGGTTAGGAATAACAGTTTCTACAATTCAGAAATTTTGGTTGAAAGCTGAAACACAGCCAAGCTACTCTGATAGCTCTTTTGAGGAACACACTTATACTCCACCTGAAGACAACAAATAAAAGCTACCATTGCCCACGGATGTTCTGACTCCATAGATAAGGTACACCTTTTTTGTGTAAACTGAGATTTAAGCTTAGACACAAAAGCTTTTCAAACTGCAGTTATTTTTCTTTAGCACGCCCACAACACTCAGACTTCTACAAGACTCATTAACTGAAAAGCACAAAAAATACATGAAAAAAACGACAATTTTCAAACTGACTTTGTCAATCCCTGAGTGACTTTCCCAAAAAAACTGATTTAAGAGTATCATTCCATTTTTGACTAGCTTGTATTAACATACACAATTACTTTCTTACAAGAACAACACGCTTCTTAGATACCTCAATACTCCTCTGCAACAGATTCACATTTGGAGATTTGGGGTCATCTGCAAATTGGCAGACAGCAGGAATAGAATTTATGTTTTCTTAGTCCAGACCTCTAGACATTTCAAACAGGGGAGAATTGCTCAGTATAATCCCAACTAATTGATCATGACTTCCTGGCACAAAAACAAAGATTATTCTCCATGAGCAAAGCGGTGCCTAGAAATACTACTGTCATTTCTTCCATCTTTGGGTACGAGTTGGTAGGTTTCCCAGCATGATCAAAGAAATCTTTCAGGCAAATCAATGCTTTCCTTCTCTTTGTTCTCTCTCAATAAGAACATGCTTTCCCTGCAGGAGCTAAACTTCTACCCAAACTCAGCAATGACTATGAAATACGCCTCAGAAAAGAAGGGCACAGGGTCACAATGCTGCCTGATGTAACGGCTGACATGAAAAGGCAGGGTAGAAAAAAGCAAACTGGATTTCACAAGGTACAGACATAGTCCAATGGAAACTGCACAGAACAAAATCTCACTTCCAGCTGAGAGGTGAAGGAAGTGATTTCAGAGAAGGTGGGCAACATTTGAACTAAATATTTACTGAGATGCTATTAGATTCTGTTCTGGTTGCTGGGAACACTGCAGTGAAAAACACAAAAAAAGTGAAGAAAACATTATTGGCACAATAGGTAACAAGGATGGAAGACACTCCAGGCTGTTATGTGGAAGATGGGGGTGTGGTGGTTTGCTTTATGGCCTTAGACTCGACAGACTTGGGTTTGAATCCTCATTTCACCACACAGTCAGCTCTGAGCTGGACTTCTGAGTCATCTGTAAAACAGGAGGTGACTCACGAAGTTGTAAGAATTCAATGAGATGATGCATATAAAACACTTTGCCAATGGTGGGCACTGGTAAGTACTCTGGAGGTGAGAACTGTATCATTCTTTTTAATATTTCATCTTCTTGTCCCCAAAGCCTAGCACAGTGCCTGGAATCCAAGCATGTCCGCTGACAAAAAAAAAAATGAATAGATGGGCGTATGCATTTCTGCGCGAAAAAGGGTAAAAACTGCAGGGGAGTGGCTCCGCGCAACATCAAACGTATTCCTAATGAGGGCACACCCGGAGAAGGTGGGAGCGGGAAAGGCGCAGCCGTCAGCGAGGCAGGCCACTGGGACTCGCCGTGGGGCTGGGGGTGGGGGATTCCTCAAGGCGACCGCAAAGCGCTCCGACTTGCCCCGAGGGAGCGTCACGGCCGGACGAGGAAGCGCAGGTGGTGCGCCAAGGGACGTGTCGGCGAGGCGAGAGGAGGAAGGGAAAGGGTCTTGAGTGAAAAGACAGAAGGCCCAGTGCTGAGAGAAGGCGTGAGGAATCGGCCCTCCTCTTGAAGAAGTCCCATCAGATCCCCTCGCGCGGGGACCGTTTGGACGTAACTGCCTCTCGTCTCGGCGCCCATCCACCCAGCTGGGCTTCACTCCGCCACAGCCACCACATTCCGCACCGAACTCCCGCCCCGCTGCTGCTCGGCTTGGACCCCGCTGCCTGACAGCCACCCCCGCCGGCTCTGCCCGCTCCGCACCTCACACACGGCCCATCGGCGGCCGCCGCCATGTTGCGCGCGCGCGCGCCCCAACTCCGCCTCCAGACGCCGCCCCCACGTGATCGCTCGCCTCCAGGCTGGGGCGAGGGGAGGGGCATTTGTCACATGAAGGCGGCACGGGGCGGAGCCAAGATGGCGAGACCCGGGGTGGTGAGGATCCTGTGGTGAGCTTAGCAGAGGCTTTGAGGAAGGCGGCGGAGTGGCTACTTTTACGCCTCAGGTTGAAGGCGGTGGAGGGTGCCTGGGCACCAGCTCCCAGGCCGCAGAGAGGGACCTGCAGGGGAACTTCCCTCCTCGCAGCTGGTGAACGGAGGAAGAAGGTTGCTTGCTGGGTGAAGTTGCCTCCCTCTACCTGGCGGGGCAGAGGGGCCCGGAGGGCAAGGCGTCCCTAGTCACCTCGGCTTCCCTGGGGCTCGAGGTCTACAAAAATGACCCGAGATTGTGCTCCCCCGACTCCGAGCGCCGGGGCTCCGCTGAGCGGGTCGGTGCTGGCAGAGGCGGCAGTGGTGTTCGCCATGGTGCTGAGCATCCATGCGGCCGTGTGGGACCGCTACTCGTGGTGTGCCGTGGCCCTCGCAGTGCAGGCCTTCTACGTCCAGTACAAGTGGGACCGGCTGCTACAGCAGGGAAGCGCCGTCTTCCAGTTCCGAATGTCTGCCAACAGTGGCCTACTGCCAGCCTCCATGGTCATGCCTTT
This sequence comes from Bradypus variegatus, assembly GCA_004027775.1. NCBI lineage: Eukaryota > Metazoa > Chordata > Mammalia > Pilosa > Bradypodidae > Bradypus > Bradypus variegatus. The sequence continues at coordinate 5,984 of PVKY010009069.1, forward strand.
GCTTGGACTGGTCATGAAGGAGCGCTGCCAGGCTGCAGGGAACCCATACTTCGAGCGCTTTGGCATTGTGGTGGCAACCACTGGCATGGCTGTGGCCCTTTTCTCCTCAGTGTTGGCGCTGGGCATCACTCGACCCGTGCCCACCAACACTTGTGTCATCTCGGGCTTGGCTGGAGGTGTCATCATTTATATCATGAGGCACTCCCTGAGTGTGGGCGAGGTAATTGAGGTCCTGGAGGTCCTACTGATCTTTGTCTACCTCAACATGATCCTGCTGTACCTGCTACCCCGCTGCTTCACCCCTGGTGAGGCACTGCTGGTATTAGGTGGCATCAGCTTTGTGCTCAACCAGCTCATCAAGCGCTCCCTTACTGTGGTGGAAAGCCAGGGAGACCCGGTGGACTTCTTCCTGCTGGTGGTAGTGGTAGGGATGGTGCTCATGGGCATCTTCTTCAGCACTCTCTTTGTCTTCATGGACTCAGGCACCTGGGCCTCCTCCATCTTCTTTCACCTCATGACCTGTGTCCTGGGCCTCGGAGTGGTCTTACCTTGGCTACACCGGCTCATCCGCAGGAACCCCCTGCACTGGCTCCTTCAATTCCTCTTCCAGACAGAAACACGCATCTACCTCCTAGTCTACTGGTCTCTGCTGGCCACCTTGGCCTGTCTGGTGGTGGTGTACCAGAATGCCAAGCGGTCATCTTCTGAGTCCAAGAAGCACCAGGCTCCCGCCATCACCCGGAAGTATTTCCATTTCATTGTGGTAGCCACCTATATCCCAGGTATCATCTTTGACCGGCCACTGCTCTATGTGGCTGCCAGTGTATGCCTGGCGGTCTTCATCTTCTTGGAGTATGTGCGCTACTTCCGCATCAAGCCCCTAGGCCACACGCTGCGAAGCCTCCTTTCCCTCTTCCTAGATGAACGAGACAGCGGACCACTCATCCTGACACATATCTACCTGCTCCTGGGCATGTCTCTTCCCATTTGGCTGGTCCCCAGACCCTGTACACAGAAGGGTAACCTAGGGGGCGCAAGGGCCCTAGTCCCTTATGCTGGTGTCTTGGCTGTGGGTGTGGGCGATACTGTGGCCTCTGTCTTTGGCAGCACCATGGGAGAAATCCGCTGGCCTGGAACCAAAAAGACTTTCGAGGGAACCATGACATCTATATTCGCCCAGATCATTTCTGTAGCTCTTATCTTAATCTTTGATAGTGGAGTGGACCTAAACTACAGTTATGCTTGGATTTTGGGGTCCATCAGCACTGTGTCCCTTCTAGAAGCATATACTACACAGATAGACAATCTCCTTTTGCCTCTCTACCTTTTAATATTGCTGATGGCTTAGTTGCTTTGCAGCAGCAGTAATAAAAGAAACAGAGACATGGGGAGGATGAATGGCCCCCACAGCAGCCAGCCTCGTAGGCAAGAAGAGCCAAGGGGTTAAAAGCAGATTTGATATTTCATTTGATTCAGATTTAAAATAAAAATCAAAGTTCTCCTGGTTTTAGTTTTAATGATGTTTAAAAAGAAAACAGGCTTAAAGGATATGGCAGCATCTCAAAGAGTTTGAGCGTGCTGTAGAGCTCCCCCTTCTAAACCTTGCAGTCCTCGGGGAGGACCAGAGTCAACACTGGAAGCAGTAGAGCATAATGGTTGACACTTCAGGTTCCAGTCAGAATCCTTGGCTGCACCACTTATTAACTGTGTTACCTTGGATGAGTCGCTCAGTCACTGAGCCTCAATTCCATCTGCAAGATGGGAATAGTTATTTATAGGGTGTGTGAGGATCCAGTGAGATATGTGTGAAGGGTCCAGCCCAGGCCTAGGCAATGAGCAATAAGTAAGGGAAAGTGTCATGATTGCCTAAGGCCATTTCTCATTTTAGCAGAAAAGCCTTGCAAGCAAGGAATGTTATGTGTTGCACTTGGAGACCAGAGTGACCTTTCCTCCCCTGGCTTCATTTAGAGGAGGAGAATGCATGTGGTTTCTCCCAATTAGGGAGAGGTGAGATAGGCTTGGGGCATGCGTGGAAGGGCTAAGAGGAAGAGGATCAGGTCCTCAGCTGATGTTAAGCCAACCCTACCCCTCTACCTCCCGCTTCCAAGGCCTCTGCTGCCTGGCTGGGCGTGTTAATGGAGAAGAATGGGCTGGACAGCACAGGTCCATGTCAAGCTGTCCCTCCTGTAATCCTCTCACACTCCAGTCCTGTCCAAGCCTGTTTGTTTCTTTCCTGGCAACAAATTAGAGCCTAAGACAGGTTCAGAGGGGCTGAAGGAGATTCCTGGGAGCTCAGATAAGTCTACTCTGATCCTCTCCGCCTGAGCAAGGGTCCCATTCTCCAGCCTTGCTCTTGGAGGGCAGAGTCTGGGCCCGCCTGATTCCCCTGCAGAGCCTGGCACATAGCAGGAACTTGTTAGACATGCACTAAGTGGCTGAACATTTCAGTGGCAAAATAGCAGAACAGGGTTCATGAAACTGGACAAGGTTCTCCCTTCTCACCAGCCTGGCAGGGAGGGGTCTGGCAGAAGGAGGTGAGAACTCTGTCCCACCAAGGCCAGAAACCAAGAGCAGAGCCCAGCAGCTATTCTTGGGAGCTTTCACTTCTGTCTGGGAATTACTGTCAGGTCCCTTCCTTCAAAGGAGAGTATTGACATCTTCCTTTGTGCCTCAAAGGAGAGTCAACAAGACTTTCAGGCTCCCGTCTACTGCTTACCAAAGAAGGCAGCAAAATGTTGGGGAAACAGCCCCAGTTTTGCCCCACTGACTCCCTGGGTGGCCTTGGAAAAGGGCTCTGTCTTCTGGGCCTTGGTTTGTCCATGTTTACAGTGGGGGGTTAGACTAATCAGGGTCACACATATGTCCACAGAGGCCAGGCAGGTAATTCAGATGTATGAGGACAGGGGAAGTAGGAACTCTGCCAAATCAGAGAACACACGAGCCTCTGAGGAGACAGCTCCAGCCAATAGATGCCATGCTAGAATGTAGGCCCTAGGTTATTATCTTTTGCTGTTCAAGGGAAACTTAAAAACCAGAATTTTTACGGGAAATCTCCCAATTAAAAAAAATTGTTAAAAACAAAACACATCTGCAGTCTAGATTCAGCCAGTGGCCCCCAGTTTGCAACTGGGCCAGACCCTAGCTTATCAGGTTTTGGAATTGGTGATTGTTCCCACTGAAGGTCTGGGTATCTGCCAAGCAAGCCCAGGCAGGAGAGACCTTGAGAACTCTACTCTGCCCCCTTTATTGTATACATGGGGAAACGAGCCCAGAGACAGGAAGGGACTGGTCTCCTGCCCACCTCCCCAAGTAGGGAGGACTGGGGAGTGTAGCACTTGGGAGTGCAGGCTCTGGAGCAGTCTGAACAATTGAATGGCTGACTTGAGCACCTAACCTCTCCAGGCCTCAGGTCTTTCATCTGTAACTGCGAATGCTAAGAACAAAGAACTCAGGTCAGTTTGAGGAGCCAATGAGATAAAGCACGGGAAGCTCTTAGCACAGAGCTGGGCTCATATTGAATGCCCAGTAAATGTACATGTTGTTATTAAAATCACGCAGTCTGTGCCAGGCCAGGCTGGGATACCCGGGGTGATTTGCAGCAGGGCTTTCATTTTGAGAGCAAAGCTGCTAAAGAGAGAAGGAAACAGAAGCTGAATTTGTAAGTCGTTTTTTATTCAATGTCTTGCAATGTACAAATCAGAGTGCCATCTTAGAGGAGGTGAGAGTGAAAAGCTGGCAGAGAGGTGGCCAGAACCCTTTCATGGCCAAAAGGCCACCTCTAGGGAGAGGTGGTGTTGGGGCAGTATGGAAGCAGAGACAAAGATATTGGAAAAGCCCCCTATGCAGCCTAGTCTACTTGCCCTGCTACTTCCCTGCCTACCTGCCTGCCAGGCAGAGGGTTGGGCGAGGCAGACTGGCCTGCTGTCGGTGTTTGCAGCCCCCAGCTTCACCTGGAAGGGGACAGTGCCCCAGCGCTGCTGAGGGCCTTTAGGTGTACAGTGCAGGAAAGGGCAGCTCAGTTGTCGGCTGGAGCCTGCAGAAGATGGAGGAGTTGACCTTGAGATGCTGGGCTTAGTGCCCCCAGCCTCCAGGACCTCTTCAGGGAACTGTCTGGGGCATGCATACCCACCCTGCCACCTACCAATTCTCTGGGCTCCAGATGGTGCCAGAGGCCTCCATGAGGTGAAAAGTGTAGACGTGGCGTGAGTGGTCAGAGAAGTTCTGCTCACTCTTGTTCACCACTTCTCTGTGGATTAGGACTAGGGCCCCTGGCAAGGACACAGGCAGATCAGGAGAACACCAGCCCCACACTCCTCCACACACCCCCTTCCCAGGGCTGGAAGGGACATGGAACCCTCATCCCTCAAGCAGTTCTGTACCCCCATCTATCCCCATTCCCATCCCTGACAGCTTGGCCACCCCCACCCCACCCCCACATCCTGCTTCAGGGCTAGAGGCTGTACTGTTTAGGGGTAGGGATGTCCCCTGGGATCAAGTTCCTTCTGGCATGGCCAGTGCCCTTGGCAAGCCTTAAGAAGGGCATCTCTTCTCTGGTGTTTGCAGAATGAGGCCAAAGCTCTCTGTACCATGTTAATCAGCTATGACCTCAGCCAGTAAAGGCTGAGTTGGGCCTCAGTTCTCCCTTTTCTAAAAGGAAGATGGTGGTCTAGTAACTAGCATTTGTCAAGCACTTCTTGTGTGCCATGCAGGTTCTGTGAAAACATATATATTATTTTCCTACTTTACCTTTGGGGAAACTAAGGCTCAGGGAATTTCAGTCATTTGCCCAAGGAGCCCACTCATAAATAGCAGAGCCTGGATTTGAACCTGATCCCAAATCCCTTGCTGTTAACCACACTGCTTCTTGACTTCCAAGTGCCCATTCATCCCTGGCCTTCTCTCATTCTGACTTCACAGCCTTCTTGGATTCTGGACAGTCAGAATGAGCACAGACCCACATGCATGGTCTCAGGCCCTCTGCCTCCCTGCCCTCCACATTCTGCCTACCGCTTTGCACAGGTATGGGCACAAAGAGGCTGTTATCCCGGGCTGGCTCTGACCCGAGGAAGCTGGTGCCAGGTGCCAAGCCAGCAGAGGCCCGGACCATCCTTCTTGACACTCCGCCTGCAGGCCAAGATGAAACCTTTAGCCCCTCTGACCTCCAGGTCCCTCTTCCTTGGAGGTCAGAGAGGTACAGGTGGGCAGGGAGAGACAGGTGTTCTCACTGGTATGGAAGCCAGGGATGAACCAGAGGCAGCCGTTCTCCAGCGTGGCATCCTCCAGTGCAATCCACACGCCCAGCACCCAGCCCAGGGGCTCCGTGTACAGGAAGGAGGCGTCCTGGTGAGGGAGGACTGCAACAAGCCCTCCCGGGAGTGAGGAGCCCAACCCTTTTCCTGGTCGCACCTCACCCTCAGTCCTTTCAGAGCCCTCCTGGAACAGCCTCCCTTCCTACGATCAGTTAGAATCTCGCCACTTCTTGGCCCAGAGACTGAGCCAGATATTTCACCTATGAAAGCATCGATCACTGAAACCATCAAGTGGCCCCAAGGATAGCCCACCTCATAGGGTTTCTGGAGGATTCCATGATATGATGGATGAAAGGTGCTTAGTATAGGACCCAACTTGGTAATTGATTGTTAAAAAGTAGCTGCTGTTGTTTAGTTCCAGCCAAGTAACTAAAGCCACCATTATTAACTGGGTACAAGCAGTCTGCAGCCACTAGTTGGTCAACTGGCTGGCACAGGGTTGGAAAGTTGGGTGCAAACTGGAGACTAACTATGACAGCCACATTTTAAACATCTCACCCAAGTGATGCTGGGGCACAGCCAGAATGCAGAACCACTGAGCAAAGGACCTTAGTCTGCAAAAATGAAGTAAAGAGGTGCTAACCTCACCTCCTTCCTTCCTCCAGAACTGTGTGTTTTTCTGAACCCTGAACTTTAATTGGGACTTTGACAATCTGGACCATGCCCTAAGGAATTGTATCCTAATGGTAGGGACCTCCAAAGCATTTGAGAAAGGAATGGCAGAAGGAACTAGGGGTGCTGTGTTTGGGCAGAGAAGGCTCAGGGAGGGATGGTCATTGCTTCGGAGGACTGCCCTTGGGCAGAAAAGCAGGGATGGGGGTGGTGGTTACAACTAGGTCAACTTGGGCTCCTGGAAGGAAAGAAAGGACTAGCTGGTGAGGGGGTGAGCTCTGTGTCACCAGAGGCATTTGAGCAGAAGTGGATAATCACTCACTAGAGATGTTGTAAAGGGCAACTGTGCATCTGGTGGGGTTTAAAACTAAATCAGCAATATCTTGCTGAATCAGCCCCTTGGGGAGCATGTTAAAAAGATACAGATTCCCAGTCCCATGCAGGCCTACTAACTCAAGATCTCAGGAATGGTGCCCAGGAATCTGTATTTTTGACAAGATAGTGTTGCTGCTAGGTTAGGGAACTACTGTGCCAAGGTCTCCACAGCTCCCTCCCAACCCACTGTTTTGGGGAGGGATGGAAAGTGGCTCCTCCTGCTCTGGCCCAGGCTCCTTCTCCCAGACATCTCAGCTATCACTTCCACTCCCTCAAAAGGCCTGAGAACCACTAATGTTCCAGATCATCCATCCATGGTCTTTGCTGGGCACAACAGCCTGCTTTCAGCTCACCTTCGCCACCAGTGTGAGGTTGCTGAAAGAGAGAGGAGAAGCCTAGTGAGGATGAAGGGCGGCGAGGGGGTGGGGGCAGGAGGAGCAGGGCTCACGCTGAATCTTACAGGTTGCTCCTGCCCTGGTTACAGGTATTCCCCCCCCAAGGATTCCATGCTAGCAACCAGCTACCAAGCCCCTACTGTGTGCCAGGCCAAGGAAGGCTGCAAAGAGTAAAAACACTCTCCCAACAGGGAGCTTCCAGTCTAAGCAGGAGTCAACATGCACAAGAACACAAAGCAACACGGAGTGAGGGCTACAAGGAGAGGCTAAGGCTAGGCCAGTGGTTAAGCCTTCCAGACCCAAGGTCAGAGATGGATCCCTGCTCAGGATATCTGGAAGCTTCTTAGAGGAGGTAGCACTGAGCTGAGCCTTGAAAGCTGGGAGCAAAGTGTTTCAAAGGAGGGAAGAGGGGATACTGAGGATCCTTCCTATCACCAAATTTTAACTGAGCACCAACTAAGTGCCAGGCACCTTAGCTAGAGGAGATCAATTTTATTTGGGCTGTGCTGAGTTCTCCTGCCAACTTCCAGTAATGTTTCCTTTGGCCCATTGTTAAGAAGGGGCTTGGTAGGAGCACCATGCCCATTTTACAGGGGGAAATAAGTCTGAGGAGGATGGGGGGCTCACCTTGAAGATGTACATGCTCTGTACCACCACGGGCCTCTGGAGACCCAGACTCCTGGCCAAGGCCTGGAAGAGGGCAGAGAGTCACCCTGCTGGTCTTCCCCCGCACCCATCTGGCCCATCCACCTGGCCCTTGTCCCATCTTCTGCTTACCTGTATCTTAGGGGAATGTGTAACACACCTGAAGACTGGGTCATGGGCATGCAGAGCTGCAGGGGCAGAGGTGGGCTGACTGGTCAGTCCTCCCACCTCCTGCCATGCATCCTTCCAGCAACTAGCTCTGGGCACCCAG
>PVKY010009070.1:0-13586 GCA_004027775.1 Bradypus variegatus
TCCCTCTTCGGTGGGGGATAAAAAAGAAGGATGAGCACTTAAAGAAAAGGGTACTAGAATTAATAGTAAATTCAGATTTGTACTCAGAGAAACACCTAGAAAAGGCAGCAGGAGGGTCAGGGGCCAAGAAGGACCTAGAAGCACAGAAAGGCAAAATAAAGAATGTTGCGCCAATCTGAATAGAACCACCATTTAAATAAGCAAAGTTTTTAACAGTGAGATATTCATGAGTAAACTAAGTTAGTCCTTGGAACTTGTTTTGATTTTAAACCATGCTGTCCCTGGGATATTAAATTGCTCAAAAATAGATGATAAGATCATATTGCTAATTTAAAGAAAGTCTATTTTTGCATAAATAGCAGAACTAAACACCCCATATGCTGCATCTCTCCCATTCCAACTCAGTTTCTGGAATAAACCTCATTGCTGGTCTAAAATGACTGCACCTGTGGCAGCCACTTTAGGTACCAACAAGGAATTTGAAGGAAATGCTTCACTTATGAGTTATTGGTGCATTGTCCTCATCACAGAGAGCCACAACAGGACACTGATGTTTGCTGGCTGCTTAGAAGAAAACATCTTTGTGATTAACTGACAAAGCATTTTCTCTTTAGGTTTCTTTTGAAATGCCCACCATTGACTAGTATTGTCATCTTACACCTCATCTATCTGTGTGGCCCAGTGTCTCGTTATTGGCTTTCTCTCCTGGGCCTGGGTATATCATGTGTCTTAGGGGAAAAAAAAGTGAGAAAGAATGGAAAGAGCTCATCTCCTTCTAGCTGTCAGGGATGTAAAAATCCTGGCAGCAAAGAGGGACTTGCGCTGATAATTGTGACACAATAGATTTTGACAAGGCAGACTGTTGATATGTTCATTTGCATACTGATGTGTGGCACTCTTTCTTCTAGCTATACTCTGTGGAAGGCCCAAAACATTTTCCTACAAGGCATTGTTCAATCACTCTGGTGAGGTATCCACAGAACTCTTCCCAAGTAGAGTAGAGTGGCATTTTTGCTTTTGAAAGAAGAATTTATAAAAGAGAAAGGATGTGAAGATACATATATGGAGAGAATCATGTGAGTCATAGGTGGTCTTTTGAATCCAGCTACAAAATGACCTTGAATGTAGGAGAGGAAATACCATAAGAAAATATGTAGCTAACCATCTAAGAATCCTGCAACTGGCCACTAGGAATTGAAAATTCCAAATTCCACCCATGATCAGGTATATGTCAGAGAATTTCTGAATGGAAGGAGAAAGGAAAATCATCATCTTGGCCTAAGATTATCACATCTTTCCAAAATGCATGTTTGTTTTTTCATGTTGCTTTTGTCATATTGGTATTTTCCCCCCAAAGAAACAAAGATTCTAGTACCACTGAGTGAGTTAAAGCATCTGTAGTCTGAACTGGCACACCTGAATTCCACAACTAGAATTGCAACATTAAGACTCATCTGTTGGTTTCTTGATTTTGTTATCAACTAGTCAGGATGACCTGAGTGGAAGAACCCACGCATATCATAGTAAGGAGGTTGACAAGGGCAATAAATTTTACAACCATGAACTCAACCAGAACATAATAATGCCCAAGTGTGATGTGCAACCTTTGCAGAAAAGTAAATAATAGCAGTTAAGAGCTGCCCTCTCCCTAAGTCTTCTGTCATGCATGTGGTTGGCATCAGATAAATATCAGTAACTGGGAATAAACAGCATCAAGTCTTTGTAAGACACTGGAACCCGAAAGCTCACTTGTTATAAGCCAACACCTTCATTCGTAACATCAGATTTTTCTTTGACACTTAACCTTACTCTTGCCTAGTACAGAGGTGGTAAACTGGCAGCTTCCTCTCAAATTCCTTATGACCAATCTGCTCCAGGAGTTTGTTACCAGCCTCTACAAGGCTTCCTGGAAATATTTTTATTACCACATGCAGCCATTACCTGTTTATTAAAAACAGTATTATGTTTATAGACTTTTTTATTTCTGACTGAAGCATTTTCTTGGAACATCTGGTTGGTTACACTTTACATAAATTAACAGACTGTCATCTCCTCTTGACAGTTACCTGTTTACTTTCACTTCATTAAATGCCATTTTTCAGAAATAGCACATGATATATGAAACACAACATGTAATTAAGCAAAACAATACAAATAAACATAAATAATCATAATGAGAACGAGAAGGAAAAAATCCACTGGAGCATAAAGCTGGGGAATTTGACTATGGCCTCGCTTCTGAAGGTAAACCTGATGCTTGCCACAACGTTCTGGCAACTTTAGTACTAGCTAATGTCCCGGCAGTATATATGGTCTTATAATTATGATATGTTTTAAAAAATCTTCCATTTTAAATTTATTCTTTAGGTGGAGATGAGTTTCCATTTTGTTTAGTGCAAGAAAATCCATATCTGAAGAAAAAAGTATTAGGGAATAACCAGATAAAAGACAGAGAGAGGGTCTGAGTGGACCACCTCAGAGCCATCAACAGAGAAGGACTGGGAGAGCCTGGGCCACACCCGCATGAGTCCGAGCCTCGTGGGCTGAGCACGTTTCCCTTACGCCCGACAGTTTTCACTTATTACAATTCTGTACTTGATTTGGAGCAAATCATTTTAACAGAGAGAAACTCACATTCCCATTTTCTACTTACCAGATCAGTGTCTTGCTCTTTGATGCCATCTCCATTTTCATCTTAACCACATTTACCTATAGATAGGTTTAATTTTTTATAAATTGCCATATTGTTTATATTAATGAGCAAAAATTCATCAGGACACTATTTTAGAAAGGTTCAATTTAAAGTTCCCTTTTCTTTACTTTTTAAAATTTTTGAATCTATCAGTTCATCACCTAGCTATTATTTATCTATTATCTATCTCTCTAATCTATCTATTATCTAGCCATCCAACTATCATCTATCTATTATCTGTACATCTGTCTGTCTTTCTATCTATCTATCTATCTATCTATCTATCATCTATTTATCTATCTATCTATCTATCTATCTATCTATCTATCTATCCATCCATCTGTCTCCAATACCCTTCAGTTTGATTCTTGGGCAATTGAAGAAGAAAATACAGTAATCCTACTTTATTTTCTATAATTAAAAACAGTTACAAAATTTCCTGATATAATTCATTCCTAAATCTCATTTAAATTTAGTTCTATCGGATTGAATGTACGTTACACTCAACCAAATCTAACATGTTTCCCACAACATGCACATGCCATTTCATTTTCTCCCTCAACATATTGTCATTCTTCTGCTAAGTATGTCAATCACAGTTTCTTTCAAGCTGTCCATACTCCATGGGCTAATTTTTCTGAGATATGCAGTGCCAGGAGAAAGAGAATGCATTTTGGAGAAATTGGCTTTATAGGTTATATGACATTTTATTTCAGAAATGAGAGAAAAATGCTAGGTAAAATTCACCCAAACTTAAAATTGCTTAACTCAATGAGAAACTGCAAAATTTATACTCAATATTTCCTTCTCCATTTTCACCTTCCAGAGGAGGGCCCCTCCCCCTGACAACAGTCCTAATAGACTTGCCAGATTTGATACATAAAGGTTGTTGAATGAGAAAAGGAAAAACAAAACAAACTAAGTAGATGAGACCATTCTTCTACAGTGAATATATGGAAGGCTTTAGAAGCGAATGACAACTTTATGGCTTTTAAAATACCAGTAGGCCTTTGGCAAAGTAAGTTGGTTAGAAAAGGCATGTAAATTAAATAATGTGTCTGAAAGTAAACACCAGGCATTTTCACCTGCACAAAGAATAAGCATTTCTATATGTCAAAGAATGACAAATAGAAGTCAAAACAGAATCAGAAGGCTGGAAAAAATAATTTTTGTACCTATGACAAAAGGTTTCCATCACTAATATATAAAAATCTTCCTCTAAAATTGGTCAAAACATTATAAATAGTCTGATAAAATTGTTAATATAAACAGGCAATTAATAAGGAACAATAAATTTGTAGAAAGATGTTAAATTGTGCCAAGAGTCAGGGAAGTGAGAATTTAAGCAATAGTGAAATCAGACTGGCAAAAAATTTAAAAATAACAATAACATCTAATTTTATTGAAGATGTAAGGAAAAGGGCACTTTCATGGATCACTGGCGGGATTAGGAAATGCTATAGACTTTACAAAAGAAATTCAGAAATATTTCTTAAAATTAAAAATATAAATACCCTTGGACTCAGCAATTACATTTTTAGGAATCTATTCCCAGGGAAAAGGAAAAAGAAATAAGCAGTACCAACTTGTAAGGGTATATTGTCAAGAATGTTTACTATAACATTGCATGTGGTGGTAAAAGATGTGAATCACAAGGGGAATAGCTAAATAAGTGGTGCTGCAGTTTATAATTGTGTTATAGTCAGACATAGCATGGTACAGTATAAAAGTATTAAAAATTAGTTTCTGCTATGCCAATTGATGTGTTTTTAAATGAGCACAGTAAGTTGCTGAGTATTATGCATGATATTACACACTGCATGTGAAGCCAGGAGGCTGGAGGAATTCAGACATATTGAGTGCCCAGGGGTGAGGTGGAAGCTGGAAGTCAAAGGCAGCGGAGGTCAATGGAACCAGAAGAGACCTAGGCGGACCTGCCGTGGACCGCGAAAGCCGGAACCTGAAGGTTGCTGGCCAACAGAACTCGCCTGACTGCTGGAGGAAGCAAGCCGTCCAGCTCCTGAACGGGGAGCCCGTCGGTTCCCATTGTGCACCATTTGTCCGGGCAGCCTGGCAAGATGAGCTGAGGATGCGACGTGACGGCTCAAGGCTGTGCGGACATCCTGGGGGTCAGGCACCTCCCGGCTGCTCGAGGGCCGCAGGGAGGCTGGTCAGTGTTCCCAGGCCGGAAAGCAGGAGGCTCGCTGAGGGCCGGAACCAAAGGCCAGCGAAGGAGTGGGTGGGTCCTAGACACAGGAGATGACACCTTCCTCTCGGATTGTCTGGCCAGCCCAGCTCCGTTAGGCCTTTTGGGTGAGTGGCTCAGAACGGGGTGATCAGGAAGCCAGTCATTCTGGTCCATGAGAGGAGAGGGCGGCCATGTAAGCAGCAAGAGACTGCCCTGGCCCCGGGGCATCAGCGGGCTTCCTTCAAGCGCTGGCCTCGGCTCTTTGCCCTCAGTGGCTGCCCACCTGAGCAGGGCCCCTCAGTGGGCAGCAGGATCGGGGGTACTGAAGGAGGACCAGGGTAACAACATGGCACGCTTATCACCATGTGGAAATGGCCAACAGAGGAGCAAAATGATGGATTCCTTAGTGCACAGGGTGCCCTGGGCTCCCCGAGTTTGAGGCAGGTCCCAGCTGCTGCCTGGTGGAGTCAGGAACCAGGGATCTCACGTTTGCCCCGAGGTTGGCATCATCTGTAATCTGGACCAAAGAGAGGCAATAATTTAATACCTGTGGGCTCCCTCATCTCCCAGGTTGGCTACTCTTCTGTTTTGCTTGATTCATCTGATTTGAAATCATTGTCAGTAAATTTTTGAAAATCAAGTATGAAAGGTAAGAGACCAGGAGTAAGAGGGCGTGATGGTTAGGTTCATGCGTCACCTTGGCCAGGTGATGGTGTCCAGGTGTCTGGTCAAGCAAGCACTGGGCTAACTGTTACTCCAAGGACATTTGTGGCTGGTTAATAAGCCAGAAGGCTGGTTTATTAAATCATCAGTCAATTGACTGCAGCTGTGACTGATTACGTTAATGAAGGGCGTGTCTTCCACAATGAAAGAATTCCATCAGCTGGATTTAACCCAATCAGTTGAAGACTTTTAAACGAGAAAGATAGAGAACCTTTGCCACTTCTTCAGCTAGCCAGCAAAGAGGTTCCTGAGGAGTTCATCAAATACCTTCATCAGAGTTGCCAGTTTGCTGCCTGCCCTATGGAATTTGGACTCATGCATCCCCACAGTTGCGTGAGACACTTAGAAAATCTTATATTTATAGATATCTCTTGTTGTTTCTGTTTCCCTAACTAACACAGAGGGTGATAGGGCACGTTCTCAGATTGTGGGGCTTGGGTCCCATCTCTAAACGCTAAGTCCCTCCAAGGCAGTCACGATGTCCCTTAGCTGTCTGGAATGTGTTGCCATTCTCAGTGAACAGCAGCAAGGGGCTGCCCCCGCACCCACCTTCCTACAGCTTCCCCTTTGGCTTCATAACTCGCCACCTATGGGTTTAGGTCAAAGGCACAGACATGCAGGGACTGGACACAGCAAGTCACAGACACAGAGTGTCTGGCGAGGGAAGTTCTTGAACTGGGATTGTGACTTGCTTAAAGGAGAGCAGGTCCTCCTCTTTGCTGTCTTAGCCTTTTTAAATTCATCAATCTCTCTTCAATCAACTGTAGCCAGAATTTAAATTAAGAATGTCCAGTTCTTTGGGCACGGTCACGCTCTATGGATAGGGCTGAGCCTGCATCCTGGATCCCCAAGCAGGGGCTGGCACCACCTAATCTCCACTTGCGTTTTTGGCCCCCTAGATTCCATTTTAGACCTTTTCCTATGTTGCATAATGCCCCTGGGGTCTGGCTTTCTTTGGAGAGTGTACACATAACTGTCACCCACATGACCACATGGTCCCTTCAGAGACCAAGCCCTGCCCACATCTGTTACTTCCACTCGGAGCCAGCACACACATCACTGCAAATCAAGGCTCTTTCAGAGGAACTTGGTTTGGGCGTACACAGATCCTTAGTGCCAATGCAAATGTACACAGGGTTTATTGAAATGGGAGGGTTGGGGGCACCCATGCTGGCCGCTTAGCTGGAATAGATTGGGAACACCCCACCCTCGTCTGGCCCATTGGGAAGTGAGCCTGGCCACCAGGTCCCTGAAGATTTGTCTAAATGACCAGTTCTTTGACAGATCTGTTTACAGTGCCGATTAAACTGACTTTTTTCTTGAATTGATTGGTGGTTTGGAATTGTGCAGCCCAAACTGCAATCACAGCCTGAGGGGTGGACACAGAGCCCTTGCTGGCTGCTCAGCGGGCAGCACATTTGTCCTGTGCTGCCACCAGCCGCGTTGGGAACTTGGAGTAGTGGATGGGGAGGGGTGCAGGAGGCTGGCAGAAACAAATACAGGCAAGACGTAAGCATCCAAGGGCTTGGGAACTGGAGGGGGTTGTGGTGATGTTGAGATCATAGCTGCTAGAAAACAGATCAGGGTGAGGAAGTTGAAGATGAGTGCAGAAGGGATTCATATAGTGAATTACCTTCTTTGGCAGTTTATCCTTTTCAAAAACAGTTTTTGAGCTCCTGTACTATGCCACATCTATAACGTAAATTGGAGTACTAATTATCTCAAAGAGAAGTAAAGTATTTAATTTTAAGTACTCCCTGGTACATAGGGTTAAATATCCAATCAATAAAAAAATCAAATGCACTTTTTTTTTGCATCTTGTGAGATGGTCGTATAGATTGTTTCCTTTGATGCATTAATATGGTGAATTACTCAATAGATTTCATCATGGTACAGAATCCAGCATTTCCAAAATAAACTTAACTTGCACATAACGTGTTATCTTTAACTTGCTGCATTAATTTGCTAAAATCGTGCTTAGAATATTTATAGTTGGAGTGAGTTTGGCTAATAATTTTCTTTTCTTTTTATTATGCTTGCCTAGTTTTATATTGGGGTTAGACTTTGCTAGCCTCATAAAATAAATACGGAGATGTTCACTCTTTATCTGTTCACTAGAAGAACTTGTGCAAGATTGGGAATTATCAGATGTTTGGTAAAATTGTAAGACTTGAGGCCAGTGTCTCCTTTGTGGGAGGATTTTAAAGTATTGATTTAATTTTCAGAATATTATAGAAGAAAGTTTTTATTTCTTCATGAGTTATGGTTATGTTACATTTTTATAGGAAATTGTTCATTTTGTCTTATCTTTCAAATGTATTGCCATAAAGTTGTTCTTAGTATTATTTTGTTTTATAATATTTGTTATTTATGTACTTATGATCCCCTTCTCACGACTTCTCTTCTCTTTCCATGTCTTCTCTTTTATGTCTTTATGAGTCATTTTAACTATGTGTACTTTACAGTTTTTTAATGAAGCCAACTTTGGGCTTTGCTGACTCATTCCATTATTTTTTTTTAATTATTAAATTTCTGCTATATTATTTCAGCCTTTATTGTTGGATTTATTCTTTTACAAATTTAAGAACCTTTTAATTGAATGTAATTGCACAATTTTCAGCTTTTTTATAATATAAAATTTTTAGACTATAAATTTCTCTCTAAATATGGTGTTAAGCAAAATCTGAAAACTTTTTATCATAGTATTTTGTTATCTTTTGCCTAGAAGCATTTTATAATTACAACTGTTGTTCTTCTTGATCCTTAAGTAATTATTTTTAAACTTCTAAACAGTTTTCCTTTTAATTTTTGTTTATCTTTTTTATTGTTAATGCCAAACTTAATTGTTTGGTAATTAAAGAATTTGTATGTGTGCTACTTATTCTGTGAAATTTGTTAAGATGTTTTTTGGCATAGTAAATGTTTAATTTCATAAAAATTCTCTATATGTTTGAAAAGACTATATATTCACTAAATTTTAAGTGAACAATTATATGTGTATTCATTAAATCATGTTTGTAAATTATATTTTCCACTTCTTATCTTTACTAATAGTTTGTTGCTTTTCCTATCAATAACTGACCAAGTTCTAATAAATATTTTCACTATGATTATGGCATTTCAATTCCTTTGTGAAATTCTAATTTTTTTCCTTAGGGTAATTCAATACTTTTTGTTAGATTTATATATGTTTAGAAGTTTAGAATTGTTATGTATTCTTGCTAAATTGACTTTTCATCCTTAACTAGTAACCTTCAATCTCCTTAATAATACTTTGTGGCTTCAATGTGATAGTTCTTCCTACTATATAATAAAGCTACTCAAAATTTTCTGCTATTTAAGATGTTTTCTCATTGTTTTATTGTCTACTTTTCTGTAATTTTATGCCTTAGGTATATTTTTAATAAATATATATATATATAATATTTTTATATAATCTGTCTTAATCAGTAAGTTTAGGTCATTTACATATATTTGTTATTTCACATATATTTCTACTATTGCATTTTGCATTTTTTTACTTGCCTTGCTCTTTTTATGGTTCTTTTTTCTTCTGCTTTGCAGCTATCCTGTATTTACATATTTGATCCTATTATCTTCCCTCGTTTCTGGGGTCTTTTTCCTGGCATGGGCTGGTACAGTACTTCATTCTGCTTGAAAATCTCTTCAGTGATAGTTATCATTCCATCCATTTCCCTATTCCTAAAGGGCATCAAACTGTGTTAAAGTTTAGATCTTCAAAATGTGTTCTGTGTTCTCATTGAGGAAATGTCTCTGTTGTTCTTTTTCAAAATGATCTTGAGTGTTCTTGGGTTTATACTGTCCCAGATTAATTTAAAAATTAGCTTGTAAAGTTTAATAAAAAAATCTGTTGGAACTTTGATTTGGATTGCATTGAAGTTGTAGAGTCATTGGGGAATAATTACTATCTTTGAAATATTTATGAATAAATGTGATATATCTGTCCATGTTTTTCAGATATTTTAATGGCTTTGAAGAATGTCTTATAGTTTTGCCATACAAACGTGTACATAAGCATATATGTACATATGTAATATATATGTATAGACTTATATTTATTTATAAGTACTTGTTTTGATTAGAATTTTGCTTTACATTTCCATATTATTCATTATATATTTAGGTTTTATAGAAAATGTACTGATTTTATTTGTTTTATTTCCAGTTATGTTGTGCAACAACTCATGTATTATTTCCAACTAGATCGGTTTTCCAGGATTTTCTTGATAAGATGATACTGCTAGATCAAATGGTACTTTAATATCCTCATTTCCAATATTTGTACATACATCTTATCTTTTTATCATCTTAGTACATTGGTTAAAATGTACAGTGCACTGCAGAAAACCCAGGTGCAGTGGACATTCTTGTACTGTTCCTGACTTTTCTGGTAACATTTCTAGTGTTACCATTGAGATTCAGTTCACTATAGTTCGCTTCTCAAAACCATCATTAGCTGTAAGATGTTCTCTTCAATGCAAGTTTATGTTGTACTTTTATTTTATTAATCAAGAGATATTTTATCATTTTTTTATATTCTATTGAGAAGATTTTATCCAATTTCCCTTATATACATAACAGGAGTCATAAAAAAAAGAGATAGTTTCCAATGTTAAACTTGCCTTATGTTTTGGGAGAACCTTCTTAGTCATGATGTATTATTCATTTAATATATTCTATATTCAATGTTTAAATAGTTTATTTAATCTATTGCATTTATATTCACAAATGAGTGACCTCAAATTTTTTTTTCTTGAATTGAGCTTTTTGAATTTTGTATCAAGAATATGTAGATTAATCAAATGATCCAATCAATAGGTTAATGTAAAATCGAACACAGTTTTCTAATATATTTTAATCTACCATGTATCTGTAGTTCCATCTCTCTAATATTCTTCAGTGATGGCTTTTTTCTTAAGTTTTTCATAATAATTGTTATTGGTTTGCTTATATTGTTTTGGAAACAAAAATCATTTTGAATAATTCTTTTTCTATGATATTTCATTAAAACTGCATCTGATCAACTCTTCCTTGTATTTTCTGGATTTATTCTAATTTTTTCAAGTTTATTCTTAGTTTACTTTCAATATCCCCTATTTTAATGCTGTATGGCTATTTTTCCCTCTGTATTTCATGTTTATTGCTTTTCACAGATCTTGATAAGTATTGATCTCATTGTTATTCATTTTCAGTTTGTAATGTCTGCTGTAATTTCTCTAACCCAAGAATAATTTTGAAGCGGGCATTTTAATTTATAGGATAAAGCTTTATTGTGACAAGCCTTTTGCCATTCCTTGACAAATTTTACAGCACTGTATTCTTTGCATCTTTGGATTTACCTTCTAACATTTAAAAAAAAATTATTGTCAGAGGAGGGGAAGAAGATGGCAGCATAGAGAGAAGTGGAAGTTAGTTAGTCCCCCAGAACAGCTAATAAACAACCAAACAACTAGTGAATGATCTGGAATAACTGCTGGGGGACAACCGTGACTGTCCACACACCGTACACCAACCTGGATTGGGAAGAATGCCTGAGATCGCAGCATAAAATCTGTAGGTAAAAACTGTGGGCCTAAGCCAGGAGACCCTTCCTACTATGGCAGCTTGAACTTCAAAACCTCACTGTAGTAGAAAGCAGCACTCTGAACAAGTGAATATACCTCAGCCCAGCTTCAGCTGGGGAATTAACAAATGTGGACTGCTCAATACAAGCTACAAATCCCTGACAAGCACACAGAGGCTTTTAGTGATGACTGACCTTAAAGAGACAGTAGACTTCTCTGTTCCAAGAAGGGGAGCCCAGAGGACCAGGTGCTATCTCTGTCCAGTGGGTGAAACTGGGGGGCCATGGACTGGCCCTGAAAGGGAGCTTTCTGTCCCTTTTTCTGTCTCTCAACCCAAGCAGCTAAGTGGAGAAAGTCTTAGCCGTTTTCAATTTGCAGTGCTCTGACCCAAACAAGGGTGGAGATAGCAGATTGAGAGACTATTCAAATGCAAATGATATGTCCCCCGGGGGTCTATCTTCCCTAAGAGGAAAGAGGTGGTGCCCAGCTCTACTACCCACCTTCCATTCAGAACCAGATGCCAGAGCCTGAGGGAAAACAGCCAAAACAGAAACTTAAGAATTAAGGGGGCCACACATCCTTACACTTGTCAGGAGCTATAGGCAGACAGGCACCACCTGCTGGGCAGTTAGGAGAAGCAGAGTGGCTTGAGGCCTCTCAGGGTGTGTCAGTCTCCTAAGACACACCTTGAGGGAAATCTGTTACTGAATATTGCCTTCTTCTGAGACCTGAGACCATTCTGGTCTGGGAAAACCTGATTGGAGTAACCAAGGAAACCAGATGTCTAGACAACAGGAAACTACAGTGTACACTATGAAAAACCAAGTTATAGCCCAGTCAAAGGAACAAACTTACACTTCAACTGAGATACAGAAATTGGAACAATGAATGCTAAATCAATAACAAAAGTTTAGGGAAGAGATGGCAAAAGAGATGAAGTGTATAATGAAAATACTTGGCAATCATAAGGTAGAAATTTAAAGTTCGAAAAAACAACTGGCAGAATCTATAAAAATGAAAGGCACAACACAAGCGATGAAAGACACAATGGAGACATACAACAGCAGATCTCAAGAGGCAGAATAAAATACTCAGGAACTGGAGAACAAGGCACCTGAAAGCCTACACACAAAACAACAGGTAGGGTAAAGAATGGAAAAATATGAGCAACATCTCAGGGAACTGAATGACAGCATGAAATGCATTAGTGTATATGTCATGGGTGTCCCAGAAGGAGAAGGGAAGGGAAAAGGGGGCAGAAGCAGTAACAGAAGAAATAATCAATGAATATTTCCTATCTCTTATAAAAGATATAAAATTACAGATCTAAGAAGTGTGGTATACCCCAAACAGAATAGATCTGAATAGGCCTACACCAAGACACTTAATAATCAGATTATCAAACATCAGAGACAAAGAGAGAATCCTGAAAGCAGCAAGAGAAAAGTGATCCATCACATATAAAGGAAGCTTTATAAGACTATATGTGGATTTCTTAGTAGAAACCATGGAGGCAAGAAGGAAGTGGTGTGATATATTTAAGATACTGAAAAAGAAAAACCACCAACCTAGAATCCTATATCTAGCAAAACTGTCCTTCAAATATGCGGGAGAGTTTGAAATATTCTCTGTCAAACAGATAATGACAGAATTTGTGAACAAGAAACCTGCTTTACATGAAATACTAAAGGGAACAGTACAGACAGAAAGGAAAAGATAGGAGTAAGAGGTTTGTAAAACAATTTTTGGAGTTAGCAGCACAGCAGTATAAATACACTGAACAAAGATGACTGTGAGTATGGTTGAAAGAAGAAGGTTAGGACCATGTGGGACACCAGAAGGAAAGAAGAAAGATAAAGACTGGGACTGTGTAACTCAGTGAAACCTAGAGTGTTCAACAGTTGTGATGAAATGTACAATGAATGTCAACCTTGCAAGGTGCTAAAAATAGGGTGAGATTGGGGAAAAATGCAATCAATGCAAACTAGAGACTATAGTTAACAGAAACATTGTATTATGCTTCCTTTAATGTTACAAAGGCAATATACTAAAGCTAAATGAATATAAGAGAGGGACATAAGGGAGGGGTATGGGCTCTTGGCATAGGTGATGTTGTCTGACTCTTTATTCTACTTTAGTTTAATGCTATCTTTCCTTTTGTTGCTTCCTACCTGTCATATTTTTTTTTCTTTCTTTTTTCTTTTTCTTTTGTTTCTCTACCTTCTTTGACTCTTCCTCCTTCCCTGTGGAAGAAATGGAGATGTCCTTATATAGATAGTGGTGATCGTGGTGAATACATAAATATTTGACTATACAGGGAACCATCAATTGTTTACTTAGGATGGAATTTATGGTATGTGAACAAAACCATCTTTAAAAAAATGGGTTGATGAAGAAA
>PVKY010009071.1:0-13584 GCA_004027775.1 Bradypus variegatus
TTTGTATATATTATGTCCCCCAGAAAAAGCCATATTCTTTAATGCAATCTTGTAGGGGCAGATGCATGAGTGTTTAGATTGGAATCCTTTGAGTGTTTCCATGGAAATGTGACTCAATCAACTATGAGTGAAATGTTTGATTGGATAATTTCCATAGAGGTGTTACCTGACCCATTCAGGGTGGGTGTTAATTGGATCACTGGAGTCACATAAAGGAATTCACAGACAGAAGGATCAGAGCAACTGAGAGTGACATTTTGAAGAGGAGCTGCAGCTAAGAGAGGGCAAAACCCCCAAGAGACACATTTTGGAGAACGCCATTTTGAAACGCAACCTGGGAGCAAGCAGACGCCAGCCACACGCCTTCTGAGCTAACAGAGGTTTTCTGTATGCCATTGGCCATTCTTCTGTGAAGGTACCCTTTGTTGATGCCTTACCTTGGACACTTTATGGCCTTAAGACTGTAACTTTGTAACCAAGTAAACCCCCTTTTATAAACGCCAATCCATTTCTGATGTTTTGCAAAACAGCAGTATTAGCAAACCACAACAGTTGGCTATTTATACAGAAGAGAAACGGCCTTTCTGACCTGCCCCCACCTCAGTCCCATCCTTGTCAGTGTCTCCTCTCTTGAGGCCGACCCAACAGAGGTCAGTGCTGGTGACCACTCTCTGGGACTCCTGATGTTGGCCTTGAGTTCACCCCAAGGACACATCATGGGCAGTGGACACACCTGGAGCCTAGCTCCCTTCAGGGTGCCTGCGAGTCTGCACAAAGGGGAGAACTCCTGTCCCCAGAGCCCCATCCCCATACTCCCCATTTAATGCCAGCTTTCACAGCCTCAGCCAATGCCAGCGAGGGTGACTTCAGGAGGGCCCACATCTGAGGAGGTAAGGCTTGCTTCTCCAAGCTCATCTTCAACCTCATCCTCCATCCTGTCTCCCCTACCTCACTCTTTTCCTCATCCTCAGGACCCCCTCACACGCCACCCCCTTCACGAGTCCTCCTTGCAATTGAAGGGACTTTGCACTTCTTGGATTCACATCACAATTTCTCTCTTTCCTAAAAACAGAAGCCACAGCCTGTCATAGTCCAGTAGGTTGAGTCCACTCCCCCCGCTAACCTGAAGTCTCCTTGCGGCAGGAATTGGGCTTATCCTGTCTCCCCACTGCATCCAGACTAGGCCCTGGCACGGGGGTGTGGGTCAATAAATTCTTGCTGGATCAAGTTGAAGGTGTCCATCATAAGAGGCTATTTTAGTATCTTCCTCTACAGCCCTGAGGCCTAGTTCCTCAAGGCCCAGTACTCGGCCACTCCCCAGCTGGGTAAGGCCTGCAGGGGTAGCCTGAGGAGCCGTGGTCCCGCTTTCCCTTGTGCAACCCAGGGAAGAGTTGCAGCTCAGAGACCCAGGTCACTGCAGTTCAGCGGGCAAGGCTATGGCTTGAAAAATGGAAAAGGCAATAAAAAGAAGAAGATTAAATATTAATGTTTTTTCTCAAAACACAAGACCATGGCCAACTTTGGCATCAAAACCAACCTGAGCTCTTCTCTGGCATTGACTGGGCTTAGCTGAGGAGAGGCCGTGTGCTTCACCACTGTTTACAGACTAAAATGGTGGGGGGGCGGGGCTCAGGGAAGCCCAAGAAAGACCCACTGTGGCCAGATGGACTGAGGTGCCTGACCTGAGCATAAAGGAAGGTCAGCCTCTTTGGTCATCCCTGGGCCAGGGCAATAGGTCAGGGAGAAGGGCCTGTTCCTCATGTGAACAATATCTGGTGTTTTCCATTTAAGAGGTACTTTTGTAACCAACACTATTCAAATTCAACACCATAATCAGGGGAAGGGTGGGAGAGGCAGAAAAGGGCCTTTGGCTCAGGCCTCACATTCACAAAGTGTCTCAAACTCACACTCTTGGAATCCTCACCGATAAGGCTCTACACACAGTGATGGAGACTGCCGTTGGGACGGATAGAAGAGGATAGCCGTCAGTCGGCCCTAACGTCCCAGGACAGGTCTGCACCACCTGCTGTGCACCATGAAATAACGTGGCTTTATTAATTCTGTGATTCTCTTATGATTAGCACAATTCTATTCTATTGTATTTTTTTATAAAAGCATGAATATATGTCAATATTTTAAATATGCCATTATTTCAAGAAGCAAAAACACTCCAGGAGAAATGATCACACCTAGAGCTCAGATCTTGGTCTCTAAGACCATCCTCCACTGAAAAGAACCAGCGTTCCTGGAGATGCTGATTCCAGGCCTGGGTCAGGATAGGTACAAGACGAGCCTGAAATCTCATTTTGCCAGAGTGAGAAAGTGCTAAAAAAATAATGGGGGCATGTCATAAGAGCATGGGACCTAGCTTGAAGGGACAGCAACTGACTAATTTGAGTGCCAAAATAATTAAGCACAGCCATGAATTATAAACCATTGAAAAATAGGAATTTGTGAGCCCACACTGATGAAAAATAGATAAATAAATAGGACATAGGAAAGGTTCTCGCTTACAGTAGAACACTGAGGGCTGACTGTCAAATGCAGAGGGAATGCTGGAATTGGGAAATCATAATTTGCAACCATCACAGTAAAGACAGTGTCAGGCAAGAAGTATCGGTGGATGCTAAATCCAGGGTGAAATTTTGATGAGGAATAGGATATTTGCATGATCATAAGGTGTGTCCTCATAGATAGCTTATTAGTTGCAAGGAAGAAAATAATGATTATACAATGAAAAAGTCAGACAACACCTAGACCAGTTGATCAAAATTAACATGATCAGTGAGAGAGAGGTGGGGATCACATGCCCCCAAATGTGATACCCTGAGAAGGACACATAATCACCCATGCGGTATTCAGGTCAAAAATGCAAACCCCATTTAATTATGGGGAAACATCATACAAACACAAAATGAGGAATATTCTGTTAAAGGAGGTGTGACAGGTGCTGTATTCTTCAAAAATGCCAAAGTCATGAAAGACAAAGAAAGCTGTGAAATGTTCCTGATTAATGGAGGATAAAGAGACATGACATTTAAACCTTGACTTTAGACCAGACTCTATACTAGAGGGGAAAGAATGCTATAAAGGACCTCATTGGGTCAACTGACAAAATTGGAGTACAAATAATAGATTAGATGACAATATATGTTCAACGTTAAAATTACTAAAGTTGATAATGGAACTGTTGTTAGGTACATAATGTTATTCCAAAGAATAATATCCCTATTCTTTGGAAATACACGCTGAAATATTTAGAGGTAAAGGACCATTTCTTTTCGGAGCCATTACTCTCAAATGACTCAGAAAAGAAATTTAAATAGATAGATGATAGAAAAATAGATACTTAGATGATTAGGTAAATGAGAGAGAGAGATGAGGGAAAAAAATGATAAGCAGATAGGAGAAAATGTTAACAGTAGGTGACTCTGAATAAAGGATGTATGAGTGTTTTCTTGGTACTAGTTTTGTTTTTGAAAGTTTTCTATCAGTTTGAAATTCTTTCCAAATAAAAAAATTTTTTTAATTTCCCACAATTTCTCTAACCCCGCCTTGTAATTTATTCATTTTTTTATATAGCAGAAGATACAGCAGGAAGTCTCCAAACATGGAAGAGGCCCAGCTTCTTTTGCTCTTTCAGTCCCGAGAAGCTGTCACCTTACATCCTGTCCTCTCCGTCCACAGAAGGTGAGGAGCAGCGAGCCCTTAGAGGGTGGTTAGTTTGGGCTCAGGCACTAGCTGAAAGACCAGAGACTCAGCTGGCTCCATCCAGATTTTGGTGAGTTTGAAACAGTCAAGGTTTTGTTAACCTTCTTAAACTGAGACTGTGTTCACAGAGAATTCTTATACTGGCGGGTCCCCATCTCCTCTCTCTGTGCCCTTTTCCTGGGCCATGGCCATCCTCTCCACATCTTTTGCTCACCACACACAGTCTGCTGACTCCCACATTTATGTCTGTAGATCAAGCCTCTTTTCTGAACTCCAGACCCCTGTATCCAACCACGTCCTTGCAATGTCTCAGAGGTAGAGCAAAATTGCCATTCCCAGGCCCAAATTTTTTGTCTTCTCATCTTCAACTGGTCCTTCTCCAGGATTCGCTCTGACAGAAGATTCATGACTCAGGAACTGAAGCCAGACACTCCCTCCTAAATGGCTGTCAAAGTCATCTGCTTATTTCCATCTCTATGTCAAAACTAAAATGACCCGCATGCTGGTCAGAGGGGTCTTTTCAAAATGGAAATCTCCATCCTGTCCCATCTATGTCTAAAACCCTCCTTCAAGTTATTCTCATAAAAGTCAAAAGCTTCAACAAGATTTATGAGGCCTTGCATGGCCAGTCCTGAGAGCCTCAGCTCATGTCTGCACCATAATTCTCCACGCCCCAGTCAAAGACCTTTCCCCCACTCCTTGAGTCCACCTTGCTCCTTGCCATCTCAGCATCTTTACACAGGCTCTTCCCCACACCTAGAACATTCTCCTCCAACCTCCCACCCATTTTCCTCTCTAACCTCTTCTTCCTTCAGCTCTAAGTGGGCTTCTTTTCCAGTGTGCTCTGTACACTCCCTCTTCCATGTCACCAACTCACTGGCATAGATTATGCTGGTCACTATAGCTGTGCCTAGGTTGACAGATCCAGGAAAAAAGAGTTCTGTGGGAAAGGACATGGGTTTAGAAGTGAGGACAACTGGACAAGGAATATAGGGTGGTACCTTAGTCTCTAGGGCTGCCATAACAAATTACCACAAACTGGGTGACTTTTGTCTCATAGTTCTGGAGGCTAGAGTCTGCAGTAGAGTTGTCATTAGGGCCACACTCCCTCAGAAACCTATATGGGAGGATCCATCCTTGCCTCTCTCTAGCTTCCAGTGGTTTTCCAGCAGTCCTTGGCATTGCTTGGCTAACAGCTGCAGCACTTCGGTCTCTGCCTCCATCATCCCGTGGTGTGCTCCTCTTTGTCCGTCTCTGTGCTTCTTCTCTTCTTGTAAAGACGCCAGTCACACTGGATTAAGGATGCCCCTGCTCCTGTATGCCCTCACTTAACTAGTTACACCTGCAACAGCCCTATTTCCAAATGAGGTCACATTATGAGGTACCGGGGTCGGTAGGTCTTGAACGCAAATTTTGGGGGACACAATTCAACCAATAACAGTCCATGAGGGAGAAACAGCTCCCCCAAAGCAGGCACGAGATGGACCCTTCCAGTAGAGTGACCAATCAGTCCTCCCCTGAACTTCCCAACCTCCTCTTTTTAAAAGGAAGAAATGAGCTGCTGACTCCAGGGGTCTTTGGAATCAAGGTGACAGATAATCTGGGGGCCCTACCGGCCTGGTTGGAGTCACCCCCTTTGGTAGGACGTGATATGCGGGCACCACACAGCAGGGGAAGAGCAAGGTGACGGGCAGCATGGGCAGTGACTGCACGGGCCTGAGGGCGAGACGGGGAGCAGGGGTGCAGAACCAGTGCATTGGGTCTTGGTGGAACTGCAGATTTCACAAAGGTCCTGAGAGGTCCTTAGAGCTTCAGTCCTCCACCTCCCCGAGTGGAGCATGACAGATTGTACTTTCCAAAGATAGCCACAAAAATCTCTCCCAGCCCACATGCTCATCTTCATGTGACTTGGACACTCCAAAGCTAAGTCATACAAGGCAACATAACTTCTGCCTGGGTCTCTCAGAACACTCTCAAAAGCCCGACTACCCTGAGGCTAAGCTCCAAGCACATGGGCAGCCCGCTTATAGGTGTTCCAGCCCCAGCCCCAGCTGAGGCCCCAACCGTGGGCCAGAACCAACGACGCTAGCACCAGCTGCCGGACATAAGAGTGAAGATGCCTCCAGCCGTGGAGCCTCCTCCAGCCTTCAAGTGTTTTCAGACAAGGCCCCAGACATCATAGATTAGAGACAAGCCATCCCCATCGGATCTTGTCTGAATTTCTGACCCACAGCATCTGTGAGCATAATAAAATGGTAGTTTTCTGCCACTAAGTTTTGGGATGGTTTATTATGCAGCAATAGTGCCTGGAACACCCCAGATGTTAATCAATAGTATTAAAAAAGGTGGGGTTTCTGTCATCAAATATTTTGCTAAGTGCTTGGTTACATAGTAACCTTTGCTAAGTTACTTGGTTCCAAGTGAAGCAGGGTCTCGTTTTACTTGGGGACTCTCTTCACAGCCTTTAACATACAAGAGGAAGATGTGGTACCTGCTGTTCTCTAACATGTTTTCATGGGCTATTATTCCACTAGATGCTGAGGTCCAACCCTCACCTCATGGAGGAGCTATAGGAGGCCCCAAAAGGTTCCAAAACCTGCCCGGGCACAACCCAAGTTAGGACTAGAACCCAGAACACCTGATGCCTGGCTTAGGGCTGGCTCCACAGTGCCCCGCTGTTCCCACGGGGATGCTCAGTGGGGACATCTGGATTGTGCAGTGAATGGGGGCACCACAGGGACGTGTCCAGTGGCTCTCTCCTCCTGCAGCTCTCCTGTAACCTGGGCCTCTCTCATCCCTTGTACCTGCTCCCCTGTACCCCTTCTTTCCCTAGGGGCCTCTTGTCTGCCACAGGCAGTTTGAAAGATGGGGAAGGGGACGGAGAAGTAGGAGTACATAGGGGACCCGTTCTTTGCCATCTCCACACCACACACACACACACCACACACATACTGCTGCCCACCTCACAGCCAACCTCAGCCCCTCACAGGTGGGCCTGCCTCCGTGAAAGCTGCTTCTCTGCCCCGAACACTGCCTGTTGTCCGTCTGTGGAGCCGGTTGGCTCCTCCTCCTGCCTCCAGCCCCCGGCTGGAAGAGGAACACAGTGCTCCCTTGTCCCTCCTCTTGATATTTCCAGTAAAAGCACCTCGAACACAATCTCGCTGCTACAGTCCTAATTATGTGTGAAATCATTTTTTTTTAGCTCGAAACCAAAGCAAACAAACGCACACAGAGAAGCCCATTCTCCACTGCCCGGGAGGAGCGGCCTTGTTGCCGTCGGGTTACCTCAGGCCTGCACAGAGCCCCGGCTGTGTCTCGCAAGCTGCCCGCCCAGCCAAGGGGCCTCCCAGGCCTGACCCGCACGCAGGCCACCCCCTCGGAGGAAAGAGGGGGCTTCAGTCCGTTCTGCGCTTTCCACGCAGGCTTACAGGAGCCTCACACGTGCCCGGTACACCATGAGGCCCCAGGAAAATGCTTCCGAAAAATCTGGAGGTTCTCAGGGGTAGCATGGAGCATTTCCCAGAAAACAAGGTACTGTTTCCCTGATGGATGATTTTTCACCTCTGGGCTACTTTTTAAAAAAAATCATATTGTTTTCTTATATTTTATTCAGGGACTTCAGGTTCCCAAAAGTAGGGAAGATCATACTCATCACTGATCATGTGTGGCCGCTTTTCTGGTTTCCATTTCTTCCCCCTTATTCCTGCATCTCCACTCTCATTCCCTCTCCATCGACAACCACATTCAAAGGTGTTTAATAGGTGTTCTTCTCTGTACAGAACCTTTGCAAAGATATTGTTATGGTGAGTATATGTGATTTTAATTTACGTAAGTGGTATTGCTGGCAATTCACTTTATTTCTAACTTTTAAATCTTGGCCCTGTGTTTTGAAGATGCAGCTCTAATGCATTTCTGACTACCCCTAAAGCACAGTCACCCCTCACATGCTCCCACCATGTTTATCCATGTGCCCGGTGATGGAAACCCAGGTTGCTTCCCACTCCTTGCTATCAAAAATCACGTAATAAAGAACATCCGTGAACACGTTCCTTTGTGGATTTTTGCAAGAAATTCCCGGGCTTATAAACCTGGGATTTGGACTGCTGACTTGTAAGATCTGCACACTTGGTTTCACTAACTACTCCTAGCTGGGTTTCCCGAATGCCTGTAGTCGGTTTACGCTTCCAACAATCGTGCGTGAGGGTTCCTGTCTTCTCACAACCTTCCCAGCACTTGACCATCCAACAGTCTAATGATGTCAATCTTCAGAGAATGAAATGGTTTCATTGTTGTTTAATTATTTTTTCTTATTGCTAGTGAAGTAAAGTATCTCTTTAAATAGTTCTTCGCCTTTCCAGTTTCATCTTCTATTAACGGTGCATTTATATCCTCTCTTTGCCCATTTTTCTAAGCACCCCCCCAAAAAAAATCCACTGGAATTGTGATTGGAATTACATTGAGGAATTACATAGAGGAGAATTTGCATCACTACAATGTTGTCATTCCATTTATAATCATGGTCTACCACAGTCCACTAAAATAGAACATGAGCCACATATGTAATTAAAATATTTTAGTGGTCACATTTAAAAAAGTAAAAACAAACAGGTGAAATCCATTTGAATAACATATTTAGTTTAACCCAAATATCCAAAATACTACTACTTCAACATGAGATCAAGATAAAAACATTAATTAGATATTTTACATTATTTTGTTGACCTAAGTCTTCATAATCAGTGTGTATTTTACACTCACTCCACATTTTAATTCAAGCTAGTCACATTTCATGTCCTCAATAGCCACAGGTAGCTAGTGACTATTGATTGGATAGCATAGATCTACCTCTTTATTTATTCATGTGTTCATTGAGGACCTTAATTTGATTTTTAAAATTTTATTTATAAATTTCTCAAGCATTTTTTCCCATTACAATATTCATTACTATTACAAATGTTACCCTATTTTTTAGTTGGTTTTTCCTGGAATACAGAAATGCTATCAGTTTTTTCAAGTTGACTATGAATCTGGCAAATTTGCTAAACACTCTTATTAGTTCCAGAGGTTTGTAGAGTCTGCTGGGTTTTCACCTAATTGATCATCTTATCAATAAATAATCACTTCCCTTCTACTTGTCCTGCCTATTATTTATTTTTCTTGTCTTATTGCATTGACCACACCTTCCAGCTTTATAGATAATAATTACCTTACTTTTATCTTATGCCACAAAACATTTTTGTCTAGGGCCAGGACTAGAGTGAGGCAAGTGAGGTGCTTAGCATGCTAACTTTAGGAAGCACTCACTCTCTGTGCAAGTGCAGGACTGGCAGGGTAGGTACCTTCCTAAATTTTGTGTCCTAGGGACCTTGCTTGCGTCACCTTGGTCCCAGCCCTTGATAGAGTCATTTAATGGTTCCATTTAAAATGTGGTGTCATTTTAAGACCAGAGTTTAAAGGAAAGGGAATTGGATATCTTAAATGCAGACTTTATGAGCTCTTAAAAAGCCAGAAATAGTATATTATATCCTTCAAATTAGAAATGAAAAAGGCACAGAAGCATCTTACAGGGTGTGATGGTTGCTTTTTTGCATGAACTTGGCTAGGATATGATGCCCAGTTGTTTGGCCAAACACTAGCCTAGTTGTTGCTGTGAAGGGATTTGTAGACAGCATTCCAATCAGTTGGCTAGAAGTAAAGGAGATTACTCCCCAGTAATGTGGGTGGGTCTCACCTAATCAGTTGAAGGTCTTGTGAGCAAAAAACTGAAGTTTTCCCAGAGAAGAAATTCTGCCTCAAGACTAAAAAATCAGCTCTTGCTCTGCTAGCCTCCTCTATGGATTTCAGACTACAACATCAACTGTTGTCGGAATTTCCAACCTACTGGCTTGACCTGCCAGGTTTGAACTTGCCAGCCCCCCAATGGCATGAGTCAGCTCCTTAATATGTCTCTTAACATATTGTATATTGCATATTATATGTTATATATTATATACATATATATTGTGTGCATATCTATTACTTATGATTATTATTATATATTTTAATACACATACACATACATATTTGCTGTTGGTTCTGTTTATCTGGAGAACCTCAGCTATACACAGGATAACTAATCGAATTGTATTAACTAAAAGACTAATAAAGCCTTGTATAGTTGACACTGCTGAATGCCTGCTGGATGAAAACTCAGTAAAATAATGTTGTTGCCACTTTCCAATGATAGAGCAACTTACCAGATTAAAGATGCAGCTGCAAACAGGAATAGAGTATAATATCTTGCTGGCAGAATTGCACCTTTGCCTTACAAATGGATCAATGTACAGGTGTGGCTGGACTTGCTGGGTTGCTTTTATTTGTCCAGTATTAGCACTGACTGATCATCAAAGATCTTTCATATGAATGCTTGGCAACAAATACAAGTAGTGCTAAAATATTCAAAGTGTTGAATACCTTTTTTGAGTTTTATGGTTTATCCTGAAACAATGGTGTTGACATTTGCACTGATGGTGCAGAAGCAATGGGGTAGCTTTAGCCCAAATCAAGCAGTGGCTAACTGTACTCAAGACATTGTATTCTTCACTACCATGTACTTGCAATAAAGAAAAAAAAATTCTTTCAAAAATCAATTTCATCTTAGAATGCCCTTGATGAAGCAGTAAGGATTACTAATTTTATTAAATCTCAACCCTTGCACAAGTGTTTTTTTAACACAACTAATTAATACCCTGTGTGATTAATTGAAAAGTATGTATAAAGCATTTCTGCTTCATCAATGTACTAGGATTATCTAGAGAAAAAGCACTTGTTCAGTTGTTTGAGTTGCAAACCAAACTAGCCACTTTTTTCAGAGAGCATCATTTTTACTCAAAAGAACCACTGACAAACTTTTGTTATTCAAACTTAGGCAACTGGCAGAAATTTTCTTTAAGTCAGCCTATCATTTCCAGGAAAACAACTGGCAGTATTTGTTGCCAATAATAAAATTCAAGCTTTCAAGCAAAAATTAGAATTTTGGAAAACTTGTATCTGCCACCACGAGCTTGGCAGCTTCCCAACAAAGACTTTTCTGATGAAATCAGTGGTGGTATTAACAAATAGTATTTTTAAAATATTGTGTAGCAAAATGTGCCAACATCTGGAACATCTGCATACTAAGCAACCATTATTTTCCAAATGATCACACATGGATAAAAGATCCACTCAGAATGTAAGACAGGCCAATGGATTTGAATATAACAGGGTATGAAAAGTTCATTGATCTGATTTCAGATACCACATTGCAACTAACCTTTAAGAAACTACTTCTTGACAAGTTTTGGTGGAATATCAAAGAAAAATAGCCATAATTCTCCAAAAGGACTATTAAAATACTTCTCTCTTTTACAACTATATACTCTCATTAAATATTTTTGTTTTGAAAAATACAGTAATTTTTCAAAAAATATGTTATTTATATTAGTATGTAATAGGTCATGTTATTTAAAAATGAATGGATATAAGCACTCACCCAATCAAGGCCCAGAACACACTTAGCAGGACCCTTCCCCCCAATACCCAACGTGGGTTTTTCCTTTAAAAAATGCTGCTCTCAGAAAGAGGGCTGGAGCCATTTTTTCCTTTCTTTCTTTTCTAATGGCTCCCACCTGCTTTCTTCTGCTTTCTTCCTCTAATAAACCTTAAACTCTCTAAACCATGAAAAAAAAATTGAATGGATAGATTTTTTTATTTTCAGAATCAATTTCAAATATGGCAAATAACCATAGATGTAACCCACAAAAACAAAAGCTCTTTTGGTGTACAATAGTTTTTTTTTTAATTCAGTTTTATTGAGATATATTTACATACCATACAATCAGCCATGGTGTACAATCAACTGTTTACAGTATGATGATATAGTTGTGCATTCATCACCCCAATCTATTTTTGAACATTTTCCTTACACCAGAAAGAATAGAATCAGAATAAAATATAAAAATAAAAAAAGAACACCCAAATCACCCTCCCCCATCCCACCCTATTTTTCAGTTAGGTTTTGTCCCCATTTTTTTACTCATCTATCCATACACTGGATAAAGGGAGGCACAATAGTTTTTAAAAGCTTAAAGGTATCTTGAGACCAAAAGGTTTGAGAGCCCCTGGCTTAAACCAATCAGGACTCAGCCCCTGGGCTGGAGGTGGATCCCACCTCCCCTGAAGTGCATGGGTTCCACCTTGGTGTGGAGGTGCCTGGAAAGGCTTTGAGCTTCTGTGAGGAAGGAGCAATGAATGTGGGCAGGTAACCAACTGGTCTGCCACAGTGCTTGCAGAGGGGAGCCTGGCTGGGCCAGGGACTAAAGGAACAACTCTGGCCAGAAGCTGCTGCATCAAGCCCAGTACACACTGCAGCAGATGGTCAGGATGAAAGACAGGGGAACTTTCTCCTAAAGGACAAGGAAGCTTTGTGAGTCATGGAGCCATCCACTCTGTGGGGTTGCATGACCTCTTCTGTAAATGGGCATCCCACTGGCTGGTGAGGCTCTTCTCTAAGAAGTGCAATTATTTTGGCTCTCCTTACAACAAAAGCACCCCCATCTTCATCATATCTGCAAAGTGAAAAGCCGCAGCCAACAATTTTGTTCTCCTACCTAAATATGCAATCATATCACTTACCCATGTAAAACTCTTGGAAAAATCCAGTATGCAGAGAATAAAGTCCAAAAGTTTAACTTGCACTCAAGCACTTCCACATCATGGACACCAGCCTATCTTTCCAGACATTTAGAATAATTTAACCTAGTAGTTAAGAGCATGGACTGAGGACCAGGCTGTCTGGGTTCAAAATCCAATTCTACCACTTGGTGACCAGTGGTGTACTTAAAACCCTGATGTGTAGCATCTGCCAATCTCCATGGTATGTGTACTCCCACCATGGCCAATTGCAAGCTACCAATGTGACATCTCTAAACTCAGAGCTGGAAAGTGATGCTCAGAATCAGCTATCAAGCGCCAATGTGAGCCAGCTCCAGGCCCCCGCTGGACCGGGGCCAAGGCACCTACCCACTCTGAGATGGTTTCCTCATCGGTAAAGTGGGGATAATGCATACCTCGCTACGGCACTGTTGTAAGGGTCAAATTGTAGAGTGCAATGATTCTCAAACTTTGGCAGGCATCAGAAAGATGGGGAGGGCTTGTTAGAATGCAGATCGCGCCGCACTCCCACAGATCTGAGTCCCTGCATCTGAGGGATGGTTTGAGGATCTGTATTTCTAACAAGTTCCCAGGTGGCTGCATTTTGAGAACCACTAGTATCAAAACTGTAAAAGGCTGAGCTCTGTGCCCAGTGCAGAGGGGCTCTGTAGACATTGGCTCTCATCTTGATGCCGTATCCTGCACCACAGCCACACAGAGACTCTCATCTTCCCCTGGACCCATGCTGCCAGTCCCTACCTCTGTCCCCCTTCTCCTGCTCCGAAATGCCCTTCTCGCTGCACCACCAACCCTTCCCATTGGAATCTTAATTCAGCTTAAACACCACGTCCTCCCTAAAGCCCTCCTTGAATCATCAAGTTAGAATTAACTGTCCCTAACTTGGCATCTCTTAAATTCACAGAGCCTCCTATTGGAACAATTGTCCCAATACCTGTCTCTCTCACTCGACTATAAAGCCCTGGTATGCAGAAAAATATCATGGGCAAACTTGTCCCTCTAGCATAGTGCCTTACAGGTAGAAGAAGCTCCATGAGTGATGATTCTGTTCACTAGCCTCCTAGGAAAAGATTTCCTGCAGAACAAGCATCCTCCCAGGGAAGGAAGCTGCCCCATGAGGAATATATGACCCCTCACTAAACCACAGGCTCCCTCAGGTTCTGCTCCCCAGGCACCCTCCAGGAG
>PVKY010009072.1:0-13583 GCA_004027775.1 Bradypus variegatus
AAAAAATAGTGCCCATGACTGAATTTCCTAGGGGAAGTTGAGTACATGCCAATAATCTGTATATACAGGAGACACCCAGGGTAAAGCACATATTCAGAAAAGACCTGAGAGGACTCTATGCTTTCACTTCAGGCTATTCTTCTGGCTCCACTGTTAAAGGTGGCTAAGTGCTAAAGGAGAGCACAAGCACTGAGCCAATCTGCAAATGATAGAAAAGCTGTTTTCTTTCCTTTTTGGTTTACCTTTTGACATTCAAAGTAATCTCTCACAACAGCAGCTAAATATAAGACAAGGAATAGAGATTTCAGAAAATTTTAGAAATCAAAGAATTCAGTCTTCACATAAACAGGAAGGAGGAGGAGGAAGAGGAAGAAGAAAATGGGAAATCCTGGGATGGGGAGAATATGATTTCAAGAATTAAGGCATTAAAATATTCAAATGTCCAGATTTCAACAAAAAATCACAAGGCATCCAAAGAATCAGGAAATGATGGC
The DNA here is from genome assembly GCA_004027775.1 of Bradypus variegatus. Taxonomy (NCBI): domain Eukaryota; kingdom Metazoa; phylum Chordata; class Mammalia; order Pilosa; family Bradypodidae; genus Bradypus; species Bradypus variegatus. The sequence continues at coordinate 495 of PVKY010009072.1, forward strand.
CCAAAGAAACAAAACAAAGCTACAGAAACCATCAATGAGGAATACCAAAGACTTTTAAAAACTACCTTAAAAATGCTCAAAGAGCCAAAGGAAATTATGGACAAAAAAACAAAGGATATCAGGAAAATGATGTTAGAACAAAATGTGAATTTCAATATAAGCATAAATGTCATTACTATTGCATTTTTTGGCTGTAACTCCACTTTTTACTTCTTGCATGATCTAAAATGCAAATGCATAAAAAAGCTACAAATCTATGTTGTTGGTTACAAAATGTATAAAGATGTAATGTGTGCCATAGCATACAGAGGGGAACAGAAGATAGTAAGAACATAGCTTGCATATGCTACTTTTCAATAAAGAGACAGAAACTAAAAGGGGAAACTAAAAAGAAATATTGAAGGTGAAAAGTATAGTAACTGAAATAAAGACGGGCCTAGAGGGGTTCAACAGCAGATTATCTGTAATGAACTAGCAGAAGAAAGAATCAGCAAACTGGAAAACAGGACAACTGCAATTATCTACTCTGAAGATGAGAGAAAATAAAATAAAAAATGTAAACGGAGCCTAAGAACCCTGTGGAACACCAACAAGTATGCAAATATATGCATCATGATAGTCCCAGAAGGAGATAAAAGAGAGAAAGGGGGGGACAGAATATTTGAAGAAATACTGAAAACTTCCCAAACATAAAAAGTCATAAATATACACATCCCAGATATCACTGAATTTCAAATACCATAAATTAAAACAGATTTATACTTATACATTGTAATTAAACTAATGCCAAGGACAAAGAGTGAATCCTAAAAGCAGCCAGAAGATTAAGGGCCAATTTCTCACCAGAAACTCAGAGGTGAGAATGCAGTGGGATGATATATTACAAGTGCTGAAAGGAAAAAACTGTCAACCAGGAATTGCATATTCCGCAAAACTGTCCTTCAAAAATGACAGATTAAGACATTCCCAGATAAATAAAAGCTGAAAGTGTTTCTCACCACCAGACCTGCCCTACAAGAAATGCTAATAGTAGTTTTTCAGGTTGAAAGGCAAAAAACACTAGACAGCAGCATGAAGCTATACAAAGAAATAAAGATCTCCAGTAAAAGTAACTACATAGGTAAGTATCAATGCCATTACTATTGCATTTTTTCACTATAACTCCACTTTCTTTTTTACTTCTTACATGATCTAAAATGCAAATGCACAAAAAAAGCTATAAAACTATGTTGTTGATTACAAAATATATAAAGATGTAATGAGTGGCATAGCATATGGAGGGGAATGGAAAATAACAGGAACATAATTTGCATATGCTAACTGTCGGTTATCAACTCAAACAAGATTGTCATAGATTTACAATCTTACTAAAGATTAAGGATGTTTAATTTAAGCCTTATGGTAACCACAAAGAAAATTAAAGACCAGTATCCCTTATTAGCATAGATGCGAAAATCCTCAACAAAATACTAGCAAACTGAATCCAATAGCACATTAAAATGATTATGCACCAAAATGAAGGCAGTTTACCTCAGGAATGCTAGGATGCTTCAACATAAGAAAATCAATCAACGTAACACATCACGTTACAAAGGAAAATCACCACACGATCATCTTAACTGACAGAAAAGACATTTGAGAAAATCCAGCACCATTTCTTGCTATAGGAATCAAAACAGTGTGGTAAAGGCCGAAGGACAAACAGACCAACAGCATATAACTGAGATACCAGAAATAAACTTACATTTACGGCCAACTGAAATTTGACAAGCTTGCCAAGTCCACACAATGAGGAAAAGAACAGTCTCTTCAACAAATGGTGCTGGGAAAACTGGATAACCACATGCAAAAGAATGAAACTGGACCCCTTACTTCACAGCATGCACAAAAATCAATTCAAAATGAATCAACGACCTAAACATAAACTTAAAACTCTTAGAAGAAAGCATTGGAAAATATCCTCAGGACCTTCTATTAGGCTATGCATTCTTAGTCTTTAAAACGAAAGTACAAGCCACAACAACAAAAATAGATAAACTGGATTTCATCAATATTGAAACTTCTGCGCATCAAAGGACATTATCAAATAAACAAAAGACAACCTACAGAATGGAGGAAATATTTAGAATCCATATATCCAGTAAGAGTTTAAGGACCAGAATATAAAAAGAACACCTACAACCCAACAATGAAAAGACAAACAATCCAGTTAAAATACTCAAAAACAAACAAAAACAAAACAAAACAAAAAAAACAAAAAACAACATTTCTCCAAAGAAGATATACAAATGGCCAATAAACACATGAAAAGATGCTCAACATCATTAGCCCTTAGGAAAAATGCAAATCAAAACCACAATGAGATACCACTTCACATCCACCAGGTTGACTATTAATGGAAAATAACAAGTGTTTATGAGAATGTGGAGAAATAGTAACCCTTGTGCATTGTTGGTAGGAATGTTAAATGGTGTAGTCACTGTGGAACCAGTGGCAGTTCTTCAGAAAATAGAATTACCAAATGACCCAGAACTCCACTTCTAGGTTTAAACCCCAAAGCACTGAAAACAGAAACCTGAACAGACATTTATTTCACAACAGCATTATTCACAATAGTCAAAAGGTAGAAGCAATGTCCTTAACAGGTGAATTAATGAATAAAATGTGGTATATACACACAATGGACTATTCAGCCATAAAAAGCAATGCAGTGCTGATACATGCTACAACATGGATAAACCTTAAAGACATCATGGTAAATGAAATAAGTTGGACACAAAAGGACTAATATTGCACTATTTCACTAATATGAAATACCTAAAGAAAGCAAATACATAGATAAGAGTGGATTACAGGTTACCAGGGGCTGGAGGTGGGAGGTGGGGGTAGGTAGGAATAGGGAGTTTATTGCTTGATGGGTAAAGGGGTCAAGACTTCTGTTTGGGGTGATGAAAAGTTTTGGTAATGGACGGTAGTGTCAATAGAACAATCCTGTGAATGTAATCAATACCACTGAACTTTACACATGGTGTGGTTAAAATGGGAATTCTATGTCGTATATATGTTGTCACAATAAAAATTAAAACACATGCCCATGTTCTACCTAAATTCTTGACCAATTTAGAATTTGGGGTCACTCCTATAAAATAATTAACCAGACTCTGAAATAAGCAGTTGTTTTTGCATGTCAAAATAGAGTACAAAGAAATATTTTCCCCTAAAAATTATGATAGTCCTGGAGATCAATAAGCAGTTTGAACCAGGTTTTAATTATGCTTATTATGGGTTTATCGCAAAATTCACTTTAACTTTTAAATGTTTTGGTTATGAAACCCCTTCTAGTAACTGGTATCTTACAAATGCATAAAATAATTTGAGAAAGTACTGGTCTGGATAAAAACTTGCCTGAGGGAGTTGAGTGCTAAGTCTGTTCTGCCTCTCCTTAACCTCTTGCAACAGTCATTCAGACATGCTGGAGCTTTAGAGAAGTTTAAAAGCAAACAAAAAACCCTCCTACAATATTTAATTAAGCAATCTTTTCCTAAGCAGGCTGGATAATATAATACTTTCTAAAAATCCAGTTTCAATATAATTTAACAATACAGTTCACAATATCATTCTGTATCTCCAGTGGTAGTAAACAACCACGTGTACACGAACCTGCAAAACTTCATTACCACTGAAATATGATATTCAGTTCACCTGACTGGGAACTGAAGAATACAAAACCAGAAAAAACTCGTGTCTTTGAAACTTTATCCGAACATTAAAGGAATGAATTAAACAAGTTTGGCATTATTCTTAAGCTTTATTGAACTTAATTTATTTGACTAGTACTTGATCATAAAAGTTAATCATGTAGGCTAAATGTAAAAAGAAAACAGGCTTAATTTCACCATCTGTTAGGATACTTTTTATTTGTAAGTTAATGCGGCTGTTTACTTTTGTATTTTTCTGTGGTAAGGCTTCACTAATGAAAGTAAACTTGCCTTTCCTTTACCTTGAAAATAATCTTGTTACTAGTTGAATGGAGCCATGGTGTGTATTATTTTTAGAGCTGATAGAAAACTGTAACTAACTTCCGTATATAATTCCTTAAAATGACAAGTAAAATGAAGCCCTGAAACCCCTTGGTTTACACAGCACTGAATGCCATTAGATCACCATTCCCAGAGATCTACATAAGTCCCAGAATTTCGTATTGTTCAAAAAAGTGATACAGTAGAAAAAGGTGTGAAGGTGATAATCATTTTTGTTTTAAAATCTCTAGCTATGTTATTTCATGACAATTCTAAAGAACATAAATCAGCAATAAGCATATAGGTTCTCCTTCAGAATTGAAACTTGGCCAAGGTTACCAGAATTCTTCACAAACATTTTACTTTAATCAAATAAAAATTGTATCAAATTTGACAGCTATGTTTCAGTTAAGCGGTAAAGGAAATTCCAAGGGCTTCATAGTCATTTTCAAAGCTTTAATAACCGAATATTAAAAAAAAATTTATAAACGAACCTCTGATTTCAAAACATCTAGCATACATTGTTTCCATAAAACATTTTTTCATAAAAGGTTGTCATTATTCAGATACAACTTCTGTAAGAAAATGATTATGGCTTTCCCCAATTATATTCAAGTACAAGAAAAACTACTTATTCTAATTACGAAGATGATTAACAGCAGGAATCGAAGGACGAATTATCTCGTTAGGGGCTATACCATATGAAAATGTCCGTGGAATCTCAAATATGGTTCACTGTCTTAAGGAAACTCACTGATACAATCATTGGTAAACAAATGCCAAACATTTAAGAACGCCAATAGCGTTCCTCGGCCGTCAAAGGTCTACAGGCTCAATGCATTCAACGACACACACACAAAATTTAAAATTCAGGTATGGCACTTAACACAGCTAGTGACAGTAAAACCTAATTTGTTTCAAAGCGCTATTCTATTTAATCTAATTCAGAATATATTTATCAAACACTATGTACAAGATGCTGGGCTATGACCGGAAAAAAACCTCCACTCTTTTCGGGACTTTAAACCATTCAGAAATGGATCGAAAAAACAATTACATAGTAATCTGTTGGCTCGAAAGAACTGAAAGTACAGCCCTTGGGATGATGGGTGAAGAAAAAAGCAACGCAAAGGCTCGTCACTAGTAGGCTTTCCATCCTCTGGCCCGAACCCGTTCACCCTTAAACATAATCCTAGAAACATCTCCAATTCGAAGAACAAAGCCGGGTGGAGGGCCCGGGGGTCGCTACACACCGTGTTCGGTGAAGGCGGGTTTGTGGGCGGAGAAGCAAGGCGCGGGGGCGTCAGCAGCTTCGAGAGGCAGCCAGCGTCATCACGGGGCTGGGGAAGGGGCAAAGGGCCACACAGAGCCGAAGGGCGGGACACGTGGATCCGGAAGACTTGAGGAGGAGCCCGGGAGCGGGGCTGCTACTCCCAGGCTCGCGGCATGTGTAGGGGGAGGGGGTGGGTACTCACTTCGATAATCTTCTCCTTCTTTTTCTGCTCCGCCTTTTTGCTGCCCCCGGCCTGAGCCTGTTTCTTTGGGGGCATTGCGGAGACAGGTGGCACCGGCCAGACTTAAACGCAGCTGAAAACCGTCGGGGGCTCTGGCCCCGCGGCAGGAGGAAGAAGAAAACCAGGGCCACCTTCGCCGCGGCACAGCGCGGAAAGGGAGTCACTTACTCGCCAGCGAAACGCGGCCTTTGCGACAGGTCGGTGCCGCAGTGCATTGTGGGTAGCGAGGACCGGCGCCCGGAAATGGAGTTGCGCTTGCGCGTCTGTCGCGTTCGGCCAGGAGAGGGCAGGAACAGGACGTGGGAAAATGGCTGCATGTCACATGTGTTGTCGCGCACCTATCTGGCACTTTCTAGGTCTCGGCGGGCCTGAGGATGAATCGGGGAGGGCGGGTTGGGGCCCAATGTATGTGTGTCCTTGTTTCGCGTCCTCTTTCGATAAGTGTGCGTGAGTGACTCTTGTCCCTCTTCACTACAGGATGAGGCTGGCCTTGCCCTCCAGGTTAATGGTCTTCTTTAACATCCTCATCCTGAGTGACTGTCGAGGAGCCGCAGCAATTCCTTACCTTTCTGAGGGTCAGGGTATCCAGTAACCTTCTGGTGCCGTGGTGGGGTAGGAACGGATGGCGCCAGAATATAGCGTGCTTGACATTCTCGCGAAGAAGTTCTAAAAATAAATGGAAAAGATTTCCCGTTTATTTACCGGGTTCCGGAGAGCGCAGGGTTGGCGTTCAAAAGAAGGGAATACTTGAGCTCTTTTGAAGTTTTATTTAATCGATTTTCAGACTTGAAGATGATTCCTGGATGATACCTAAGAATCCTTTATAACGTGCAATTAATCAAACCTTACTTTGAGGGTGGAGAGCATATCTTAACGGCTTATATTGAGTTCTTGGTAAACCCAGAATTTGCTTGGCACATTACAGGCATTATCTGGTTTAATTATCACAGCGACTTTGAGATAAGAATTGTTACCGTCACCGTTTTATAGATGAAGCATAAAGAGAAAACCATAATCCACGGTTCTGTTAGGGGCTGAGCCAGGGATTCTTATCTTGGCAATCTTGCTTAAACCTGCATACCGTCCTCAAAAGTAGGTCGTGTTTGAAAAGATATTTGATTGAATATATGGCCCCTGTTAATATTGTACAGACCAGTATACTATCTTTTAAATTTTTTTCTTGTGGTAACATGTATAATCTAAATTCCTATTTAAATTGTTTTAAAGTCTACAATTCAGTGGCGTTGCTTACATTTATAGTATTGCACTTCATCATCACCATCCATTACCAAAACTTTTCATCACACAAACAGAAATTTTATACCCGTTAAGCAATAACTCCCCTTTCTTATCTCCCTGCCTCTTAACGTACTTTCTGTCTCTATGAAATTGTTTATCCTGCATACTTCATGTAAGTGTCTTGACTTATTTCACTTAGCATGTTTTCAAGAGTCATCCATGTCATAAGTATGTGCTAGAACATTTCTTTTTATGACTGAATAATAGTCCATCGTTTGTATATATTATATTTTGTTTATCCATCCATATGTTAATGGACATTTGGGTTGTTTCCACTTTTTGTTTTTTGTGAATAATGCTGCTATTAACATTGGTGTACAAATGTCTATTGGTGTATACCTATAAGTGAAATTGCAGGGTCATATGGCAATTTTATGTTTAATTTTTTGAGGAAGTGCCAAATTGCCTTCCTCAGCATCTGTACCATTTTGCATTCCTACCAGTAGTGAATGAGTGTTCCTATTTCTCCACATCGTCTCCAACACTTGTAGTTCCTGGTTTTTGAATTCTAGTGGGTGTGAAATGATACCTCATTGGGTTTTGATTTGCATTTCTTTTCCTGTGCTTTTTAGCTACTTATATTTCCTTTTTGGAAAAATGTCTATTCAAGCCTCTTGCCGATTTTGAAATTTCATTGTTTGTCTTTTTATTGTTGAATTGTAGGGTTTCTTGATATATTCTGGATATTAAACCTTTATTGGATGTGTGGTTTCCAAATATTTTCTCCCACTGAGTAGGCTGTGCACCTTTTCACTTTCTTGACAAAGTCCTTTGAAGCAAAAAAGTTTTTAATTTTTAGGAGGTCCCATTTATCTATTTTTTCTTTCGTTGCTTGTGCTTGGGGTACAGTCTAGGAAACCATTGCCTACCAGAAGATCATGAAGATGCTTTCCTACATTTTCTTCTAGGAGTTTTATGGTTGTGCCAGTTTGAATGTATTATGTTCCCCAAAACTCCATTATCGTTGATGTAATCTTGTGTGGGTAGACATATCAGTGTTAATTAGATTGTAATTCTTTCAGTGTTTCCATGGAGATGTGACCCATCCAGCTGTGGGTGATGACTCTGATTGGATAATTTCCATGGAGGTGTGGCCCCACCCATTCAGCATGGGCCTTGATTAGTTTACTGGAGCACTGTATAAACTCAGACAGAAGGAGCAGGCTTGCTACAGCCAAGAGGGACACTTTGAAGACTGTACAGAAGCTGAGAGAGTAGCTGCAGGTGAGAGACAGTTTGAAGATAGTCTTTGAAAACGGACTTTTGCTCCAGAGAAGCTAAGAGAGGACAGATACCCCAAGAGCAACTGAGAGTGACATTTTGAAGAGGAGCTGCAGCCTAGAGAGGAAAGTCCTGGGAGAAAGCCATTTTGAAACCAGAACTCTGGAGCAGATGCCAGCCACATGCCTTCCCAGCTACAGAGGTCTTCTGGATGCCACTGGCCATCCTCCCATGAAGGTACGTGATTGTTAATGCCTTACCTTGGGCACTTTATGGCCTTAAGACTGTAACTGTGTAACCAAATAAACCCCCTTTATAAAAGCCAATCCATTTCTGGTATTTTGCTTAACAGCAGTATTAGCAAGCTAGAACAATGGCCCTGGCTATTATATTAAGTCTTTGATCCATTTTGAGTTAATTTTTGTATAAGATGTGTTATTTGTGTAAGGTGTGTTATTGAAGAGACTGTTCTGTCCCAGTTGTGTGAACTTGGCAGTCTTGTCAAAAAAAAAAAAAAATCAATTGACCATAGATGTGAGGGTCTATTTCTGAACTCTCAATTCAATTATATTGGTCAATATATTTGTGTTTATATCAGTACCACACTGTTATTACCACTGTAGCTTTGTACTGTGCTTTAAAGTCAGGAAGTATGAGTCCTTCAACTTTGTTCTTCTTTTTCAAGATGTTTTTAGCTATTCAGGGCCCCTTACCCTTCCAAACAAAATTGATGATTGGCTTTTCCATTTCTGCAAAGTAGGCTATTGGAAGTTTGATTGGGATTGCATTGAATCTGTAGATCAATTGTGTAGAATTGACATCTTAATGATATTTAGCCTTCCAATCCATGAACATGAATGTCCTTCCATTTATTTAGGTCATCTATGATTTCTTTTAGTAATGTTTTGTAGTTTTCTGTATACAGGTCCTTCATGTCCTTGGTTAAATTTATTTCGAGATATTTGGTTTTTTTAGTTGCTATTGTGAATGGAGTTTTTGTTTTTCTCAGTTTCTTCTTCCAATTGTTCATTACTTGTGTATAGAAATACTACTGATTTAGGGGTGTTGATCCTGCCACTTTGCTGAACTCATTTACTAGTTCTGGTAGCTTTATTCTAGATTTTTCAGGACTTTATATATAGGATCATATCATCTGCAAATAGTGAAAGTTTTTATTCTTCCTTTCCAATACGATGCCTTTTCTTTTTCTTGCCTAACTGCTCTAGCTGGAATTTTCTAGCAAAATGTTGAATAACAATGGTGATAACAAGCATCCTTGTCTTGTTCCAGATCTTAGAGGATAAGCTTTCAGTCTTGCACCATTGAGTATGATGCTAACTGTGGATTTTTCATATGTACCCTTTATTATGTTGAGGAAGTTTGCTTCTCTTCCTGTCTTTTGAAGTGTTTTGTTTTGTTTTGTTTTGTTTTGTTTTGTTTTAATCAGGAAAGGACACTGGACTTTGTCAAATGCCTTTTCTGCCTCAACTGAGATGACCATGTGGCTTTACCCTTTGATTTGTTAATGTAATGTATTACATTGATTTTCTTTTGTTGAACCATTTCTGCATACCTGGGATAAAACCCACTTGATCATGATGTATAATTCCTTTCATGTGCTGCTGGATTCAATTTGCAAGTATTTTGTTGAGGCTCTTTGCATCTATACTCATTAGAAGAATTGGTCTGTCATCATCTTTTCTTGTAGTATCCTTATCTGGCTTTGGAATTAGGGTGAAGTTGGCTTCATAGAATGAGTTAGGTAGTGTTCCTTCCTCTTCAATTGTTTAGAAGAATTTGAGCTTAATTTGTATTAATTCTTCTTGGAATGATTGGTAGAATATACCTGTGGAGCCACCTGGTCCCGGGATTTTCTTTGTTGGGTGGTTTTTGATGACTAATTCAATCTCTTTACTTGTAATTGGTCTGTTGAGGTCTTGTATTTCTTGTAGAGTCAGTTAGGTTGTAAGTGTATGTGTTAGTTTGAAGCTGTTATGTACCCCAGAAAAGGCCATGTTCTTTAATTCATTCCTGTGGGTACAGATCTATTGTGGGAAGCACCTTCTGATTATGTTATTTCAGTTGAGATGTGACCCACCCCATTCAACAAAATCTGGGAGCGAAGGACCAGCAGATGCCAGCCATATGCCTTCCCATGTGACAGAGGTGTCCCAGATGCCAGTAGCCTGTCTTCAGTGCCCAGGTATAATCCTGTTAATGCCTTGAGCTGAACATTTGCATGGCCTAAGAATTGTAAATTGTAAGTTAATAAATCCCTATTGTAAAAGCCAACTCATATCTGGTATATTGCATTCCAGCAGCTTTACCAAACTGAAACTGTGTTTCTAGGAATTTGTCCGTTTCATCTACGTTATCTAGTTTGTTCATGTACAGGTGTTCATAATATCCTCTTTTGGTCCCTTTTATTTCTCTTGGGTCAGTAGTTATGTCCCCACTCTCATTTCTGATTTTATTTATTTGCATCTTCTCTCTCTCTCTTTCTGCCTCTCGCCCTTTCTCTCTCTCTTTCTCCTCTCTCTGTCAGTCTAGCTGAGGGTTTGTCAATTTTATTGATCTTCTCAAGGAACCAACATTTGGTTTTGCTGATTCTCTCTCTAGTTTTTTATTCTCAATTTCATTTATTTCTGCTCTAATCTGTATTATTCTTTCCTTCTGCTTGCTTTGGCATTAGTTTGCTGTTCTTTTTCTAGTTCCTCCAGGTGTGCAGTTAGATCTTTGATTTTAGCTTTTTCTTTTTCTTTATTGTGTTTAGGGATATAAATTTCCCTCTCAGAACTGCCTTTGCTACATCCCATAAGTTTTGTTATGTTATGTTCTCGTTTTCATTCATCTCCAGACATTTACTGACTTCTCTTGCAATTTCTTCTTTGACCCACTGATGTTTAAATCCTCCAAATCCTTCCATAAATTTGTGAATTTTCCAATTCTCCACCTGTTATGGATTTCCAGCTTCATTCCATTATGGTCAGAGAGAGTGCTTTGTGTAATTTCAATCATTTTAAATTTATTGAGACTTGTTTTGTGACTCAACAGGTGGTCTATCCTGGCGAATGATCCATGAGCACTTGAGAAGAATGTATATCCTACTGTTTTGAGGTGCAGGGTTCTGTATATGTTTGTTAGACCTAGTTCATTTACCACATTATTCAGGTTCTCTGTTTGCTTACTGATTTTCTGTCTAGATGTTCTGTCTGTTGATAAGAGTTTTACACTGAAGTCTCCAACTATTATTGTGAGATGTCTATTTCTCCCTTCAGTTTTGCCAGTGTTTGCCTCCTGTATTTTGTGGCACTGTGGTTAGGTGCATAAGTATTTATGTTTGTTGGTTCTTCTTGGTGGATTGCCCCTTTTATTAAGACATAGTGTTCTTCTTTGTCTCTTACAATAGTTTTGCATTTAGTCTATTTTGTCTGATACCAGTATGGCTACCCCAGCTCTTTTTTTGGTTACTGTTTGCATAGAATATCTTTTACCAACCTTTCGCATTCAACCTATTTGTTTCCTTGGGTTTAAAGTAAGTATCTTGTAAAATGCATATAGGTATATCGGATCATATTTTTATTATCCATTCTGCCAACTGGTGTCTTTGGTATGGCATTTAATCATTAGCATGCAATGATATTACTGTATAGGCATTACTTCAACCATTTTATCCTTTGTTTTTTGTGTCACATCTTATTATTGTCTCTTTTTCTTTTTTTTTTTAATTGAAAAAGCATTTTATTTCATTGTAGGCAATACCGTATAGACAGTATAATGCAGGATTAGGTGATGGTTGCAATTAGGCTTTGAAAATGGACCTCGTATCACTTCAGGCAAAACGAGCACTCCTCGTTCTCACTTGAGTCTAAATATAGAATTGGTGGCATTATTACCTATAATGTACTTAGAAAAATGCTTGAAATTTAAATGTGATGAGCTAAATTTTTCTCAGCCTCTAAAATGGCACTAATAAAGAGAAAAATTGGGTTGTTGTTTTTTTTGATGTCTAAAACTGATAAGGGAAAACTGAAACGGTTAATTGATAGTCTGCTGATGTGCTCAGAACTTTACCCATCTGACTGCTCCGTTGGGATCATGTGTATTGTTTTCAGTAATGACCTGTGTATTGCTAATTTTAGAACAAAGTCACATGGAAGTTCTTAGCTTTACACAGGTTGGAATTGAATCTTTTCCTGGAGTTGAGTTCTCTCACAATCTATTACTTCTTTGCATCAAGGACAAGTAAAATATTAGGTTTCTTTTCCTTTTCGATGGAAAGACTGTACTTGCTTTTCCTGTGCCCTGGCATTATTCACTTTTTTTTTTTATTTTCCTATAGTTTTATAGAGTTATATTCACCTACCATACATTTATCCACAGTGTACAATCAGTTGTTCACAGTATCATCACAAAGCTGTACATTTATCACCACAATCAGCACCTGAACATATTGGTTACTACAAGAAAAATTGCATTCTGTGCTCCTATCACACAGTATTATGCTATTTATTTCTGGATCTATACAATCAATCCTAAACATTTTGTAGTCCTTCAGCATTAAATGGCTGGTCCCAGCCCTCTTTCTGTCTCCTGGTCGCCTGTGTTGTCAGCTTTTAACTCCTAAAGTTTGTTCATTAATGTCTGTTCATATCAGTGAAACCATACAGAATCTGTCCCTTTGTTTCCGGCTAACTTCACTCAACATAATGTCCTCAAGGATCATCCACATTATTATATGATCCATGCCTTTGTTCTGTCTTACAGCTGCATAATATTCCATCATGTGTATATACCACAGTTTGTTTATCCATTCATCCATTGATGGACATTTTGGCTGCTTCCATCTCTTGGCAATTGTGAATAATGCTGCAATAAACATCGGTTTACAAACGTCTGTTTGTGTCTTAAGTTTCAGTTCCTGCGAGTATATACCTAGCAATGGAATAGCTGGGTCATATGGCAAATCTATATTTAGCTTCCTGAGGAACCTCCACACTGTCTTCCAGAGTGGTTGCACCATTCTACATTCCCAC
>PVKY010009073.1:0-15310 GCA_004027775.1 Bradypus variegatus
TGATATAAGTATATTTTCTTTTATATACAAAAACAAAGGCCCAAAAAATGGTTTGTTAAAGTAGCTATTGACAGGATGTTAAATTATTTTTCCCTTGCTTTGGTTAAAACAGCCTAGGAACAGCAGCCAGTTCTCCTTCTATGAACAGCCTATAAACACAGTGACAGGACTACTTTTCATACAGAATAAACAACTTCCGAGAAAAGAAATTAAATTAATTTTAAACTAAATTAAACATTTTACCAATAAATAATTTTTTTTTTAAAAAAAAGGTAGCATCTTCATCCTATAATCTTGGGCATAACATATATACCAATTAGAAAAAAATTTCTCCCACAAAAGTAATTACAGGTGATAATACAAACAAGCTATGAAATGAAATTACTTTAATGTATCTTAAAAAAAAATTTAGGAAAAGAAAATGAATTAAAAAATGGACATTTTTCTAAAATTTTACATATTCTAACATAATGGATTAATACTTTATTACAGAACATAATTCAAACTTGTTGGCATTTCAATATATTCCTAAAGAAATGGTTAAAAGAAAATTTTGTACACCAAAACTGGAACAGAATTTGTGATTCTGATTTACGGCTATGAAAAGGCAATCACCTTCTATTTAAAACTGTAACCAGTGATGAAAAATACTTCAAAAACAAACATTTGGTCTGACAATCTTTTAATACTGGTTAAAACAGTCTGCTGTCTGTTGCTGTTGGAAAATTATTTGAATTCAATGTGCAAAAAAAGTGCAGCTGCCTACTTTTACATGAAATACATATGACCAACAATTCTATACTATTTACACACTTACAGAGATCTTAAATTTAGTAATTAAACATCTGCATCTCCTTTATGGATAAATCATGTGCTGCAGAGAGCCCAAAACTTGATGGCCATTCTCTTAAGTTAGACAAACGTTACTTGGAGAAGCAAATCTGTTCTTGTCCTAATTTTGATCCTAAATAAAAATGCAATTTCAAAATCAATTAAGAATTATTTCAATTGACAAAATCTTGGAATCACTGCACACGTGAAAACCTTATCTCTAAGAGCCAGGTTCCTATTCCACTCCACAAACCTCATTCTGTTGCAGAAGTGGTAATGCCCAAAAAGAAGGGAAACGTAAGAACTTGGCTGTAAGACTACCCAACATCCTTGTGGGCTGGCTCAGCCTGTGTGACACGTGAGACTATCTGTTTTGGGGTAGGTACTGGGCAATCAAGATGGATGAAGCAACACTTCAGCAAAGCAACCATCAGGTCTCCTCACAAACAGTGAGAAATAGCGATACAAAATTAAACGAGATATAAATTTAATACCTTACTCCATGTTCAGAATTGATTTGTTCAGTGTTCTTGATAAACCGCCCACCAATATTTTCTGCGCCTATCTGAAGTATCCTTATTAAGTTATTAAAATGCTGTTTCAACCACAAGTCACATAGATAAGTGTAATGATTAAGAAATCAATTTACTCAGTTATTACTCTACACAGTACACTCACCAGGGTGGCAAGTGGAGAGTATTAAAAACAGAACAGAAGTCCCTCACTTCAAAACAGGACACAGGAACTCTCAAATTAAAATTACTTAAAAAAAAAAAAATAGAAAACATAACCACAAAAAAATCTTCCTGGCAACATGAATACTAGACCCCAGACAGGACGGTGAAAACTGTTTGGTCAGACTCTAGGAACGTATTTCCTTGAAAAGTTTTTAAAAATATCTAACCGAGCACTATCTCGAGTCCAGCGAGTACAATGTTCCGTAAGTTTCCACAACAGTACAGTGACTGGCGCTCATTTTCCAGGACCGAGGTAACCTCACTGTCCGCTTCCTGGGCAGTGTCCCCCGTCCCGGACCTTAGCTACAGGCTATCGTCTCCAGCTGCTGCTCGGCCTCGGCCGCCATGGCAGCCGCCTGCAGCTGCTCTGTCTCACTCTGCATGGCACTGGGGGCCACCTGCTTCCTTTCGCTGTGCATATTGTTCTCGTGCCTTTTCAGATCCGACGCCTTGGCAAAGGCCTTGGTGCAGGAGCCGCACACAAAAGGCTTTTCCCCTCTGTGTCGTCTCTCGTGGTCTTTGAGGTGGGACTTGTGCTTGAAGGCCTTGTCGCACATGTGGCACGCGAAGGGCCGCTCGTTGCTGTGAACCCTCTCGTGCTTCTTTAAGTCTGGGGCGCGGATAAATGACTTGCCACACACCTCACAGCTGTAGGGCTTATACCCCGTGTGGATTTTGAGGTGCTCCTTCAGGTGGGCCTGCGTGGTAAAGCCTTTTGTACACATTTCGCAGACGAATGGCCTGTCCGCCGTGTGCAGCTTCTCATGCTTCCTCAGCCTGCCTTCGTCCGAAAATGTCTTGCCACAGGCCTGGCAGGCGATCTGCTCCCGATGGTGGCCGTAGAGTAAGTACTCAAACTTCATGTCGCTGGCAGCCGTCGTCCAGCCCGGCGTCTGTTCATCCTTCACTTCGCTCATCCCGTCGTTGAATGTTAAGGCTTGAGGGGTCTGGGACCCCAAGTCTTTTGATTCTGGGGTCTCCATGGATTCTACTTCCTGGCCGTAGCAATTTACTTTCCGGACTTCCTCACTGCCCAGCTCTTTCAGAATCGCCTCCTGAACCCTGAGTGTGGTCGTGGGTGACTTGCCGTCCTCCTGACTCGGGGGGGTGCCTTCTACAGTGTCGTCAGAAGGACTGTCATCCTGATCCCCAATTTCTTCTACGTCGTCATCCTGAGTGTCAGCAGCATCCCCGATGGGGCGGTTTATTTTCAGGCAATACTTACTTTTGGATTGGCCATTGTTTTCATCAGGACTGGACACGTCACGCTTTTGAGAACAGAGTTTATCCAAAAATCGGATACCAAGAATCTGCCCTGATGACATCATTAGGTTAACGTCTTCTTTTTTCACAGAAATCTTTGCTGTGTACATGTAGTTCAAGACCTCTTCAAATATGTCAGAGCGAAGAAAATCTATTTCTATTACGGAAGAACTATCCACTTCAAGCTTCTTGAAGAGCTTTTTAAAGTAGCTGCTGCAGGCGGCGAGAACACATCTGTGTGCTCGGAATTTCACATCTTCAACCACGATAGCAATATCGCAAAATTCTCCCTCCAGGCGTTGTTCATTTAGCGTTTTCAGGAATAGAGTTTTATGATCATCATCATTATATTTAATGGTTTCAGACATACTGATGAAAAACTCCTACGGAAATTTAAAAAAAAACAGAGTTTGATAACCATCAATAACACTTTCTCATACAGAAATACAGTTCGGTTATCATTTTCTAATGGATTGTTGGTAACAAAAGATTTCAGAGAGTCAATGTTAAGAGTCTGGTTTAAGACAGGGGTAGACAAGACTAACTCCAGCTTCTGCATTTCTACATTGTTACTTCTATTTATCTTCAGTTTACTGAGAACTTGCCTAGTTGTAGTAATAATTATAATAGCAATAGCAGTCACTTTTACCGAAACCTGCCAAGCACCTATCTATGGGTTATACATGTCTTAATTATTTAATGTGCAAATAATTCTATGAGGCAGGTATTCCTATCCCCATTTTACTGATAACCTATGAGCTTGCCCTATATTCTATATTTATTTGGTGGGCGAGCTGGGATTCTAATCCAGGTGACTATCCCCCAGACCTGCGCTCCCTGACAATTAGAACCAGTGATGACAAGTAACTCAACCTCAAGGTGTAAGAAACAGGTTCAAGCAAGGAGTCTCTCATCCTGTCTGCTGGGTCTACTAGACTGCCATGTATGAAGGGAGATTCAGCAAAAAAAATAACATGGCTCAGCATGACACTTCCTTGGTAAAAGAGACAAATCACTGTTGCAGAACAAGAAAGGGACATTTTTGCCAAAATATTCTGTTGGGTGCTGCCTTCTAGTTTTTCCACACCAGTGATGGGCCATTTCTGAATGGGAGGTTTAAAGTTTCATATGACCCTTGGAGGATTCGAAGACTTCTGGGAGGACAGCCAAGAAGGCCTTGTTCTCCCTGGATGCCGATGTATCTGCCATCCAGATAAAGGTGTCACCAAGTTGGATATGCTTGCCAAGAGCTGGGAGTATTTTATAAGGTAACAAAATTTGGAGCTAGCAGAAAAGACATCTGTCAACATGCTAAGGAACTAATCTTTTAAAATCATGTGTTCCATGTTTTATTTTCAAAAAATCTGCTTTCCCTTTATTTGACCAAATATAAATATGAGGAAAATACACATTTTCCCCAAAGAAACAAAACTACTAATGCTTAACCAAAATTGAGACATACATAATTGAAAACAAACACCAAATTGCATTCTCAAGGCTCAATATCTCAAGTTATAGTTACCATGAACAACTGAGGCTATTATCTTAATGCTTTGAACACCAAATTCTTCAGATCAGAGTAACTCTGATCAGGGGCTCGCCAGACCTGCAAGAGAAGGAGACAGAAGTGAGATAGGATTTTCTTCTATCCCGAATTCTAAACCAAGAATGTTTTCAAGAATTGATTTAAAAAAAAACAACAAAAAATATAACTTTCCTTTCTGGTCCTGACACTTGTTCAAATACCTATTTGCATACTGGGAACGGAGCCGGGAGGAAGGCAGCTGGCAACATCAGGTCCAACCTTCAGCAGGTGGGAACTAGAACAGGTAAGGGCTGTAGCACCTGGGCACGGAAGGGTTGTGAATGCTGGGAATCAGAAGGTTGGGTCCCAGAACTTGGTGGTTCACAAACAAAGCCACTGTCCACATATATACAGAAGTTGGCAGCAATACAGATGAAGAAATACCAGTAAGCGTCTTCAACCCCCATTTATTGCTGGGTAGGTAGCCTTCTGCGTTCTTCTCTAGGCACATACAAGTATATAATTTTATAAATATAGAAAAAGTCACAGAAGCACACACACCCAACAGTTAACATGGGAGGAGAGGATACAGGAGTTGCCCCCCACCCCTGTCCCCCAACTCTGTGTGATGCAGCGCACATCAAACTACCCGGGTCTTCTAAGCTTGCATTTGAGAAATCCAGGCATTTTTACCTCTATCCCTACAAGGATACTCAAAACTCCCCAGAAGGACTCTATCCTACATTCCAATATCCTGAAAACCTTCACTTTCATCTACTGAATAGTGATAAAATGCAACTAAGGGGTCTGGCAGCACATGACTGGGCTGGAATACTGTCTTGTATCAAAACTGTGGTGCAAGACTCCAGCCTAGAAACTAGCACCCCCCAAACCATAAAAAGTTCCCACTACAGAAAGGTGAACACACCAAGAGGCTGTCTAGAGCAGAGGGGTTTTCTCAGCTGCAGTGTGCAAGGTGGGGAAAACTATTTCTAAGGATGCTTCCAACTTGAACTTTTTGTGTCTCCGCCTCCCTGGTCCCTAGATGCACCTCGGCCTATGGTCACCGTCAGAGGAAAAAAAATCTTTGTGTCATTGCCTCCTGTGTCAGTCACTCTCCCTAGGGCTTGTGGGATAGGAAGTGCATGGGACTAAAGAGAATGGTGGCCATCCAGTAACCATGGCAACAGATCAGTGGGCTTAAAAATAAATTTTCCTTTTCTTGGCCACTGTGTATGTTACCACCGCTCTCCACGTCAAGATCGCTAAGGACCGGAAAGGAGGGACCGTATGTTCATCGGTGCAGTTTTACTTTTGAGCTGTTCCATTTGCTAAGTTCAGGTGCGTCAAACTGGATGGTCCCCATTGCCAGGATTTGTCTAGGTGTACGGAAAGATGTAGCCCGAGCACACTTTCATAATCAAGCTGCCCCTTCCTCCGCGATCGCCAAACCGCTGAGACTCAGGGAACAGGGTTCCTGCAACCGCTCGGCTTGCATAAGAGGCTGCAGCCTGGCAATGGCGGCTGCAACCACTTCCCCGCAGAGAGCTCGCAACTTCAGCGTGGGGAGGAGGCGGGAAGGCAGCGCAGAACCCGAGGTGCCTGCGAAACCTCATCAGCCCTAGCGCGAAGGTTCCCGGTCCTCGAGGCGGAACAGTGCAGCAGGCCGCTCGGAAAACAAAAGCTCCAGGCTTCTCGGCCGGGTGGAGAAAGGGTTCGCTTTCTCTTTCACAATCAGGCGTCCGGAGGCCCCGAGCCCCGCACCGCCTCGACTCGGAGGGAGTGAGGGCGGCAGGGACCGACACCGAGAGCCCGGTCCGCGGCAGCGGCCAGCGGGCGTGCGCCGCGCCCCGCTCCGCCGCGGCCCCGAGCTCGGCCCCGCGCACTCCCGGCCGGCTCGCGCCGGGCCCTCCCCGCCCTCCCGCGGCCGGGGGCGGAGGCGGCGCGCGGCCCGGATGGCTCCCGAGCTCCGCGGGCGCCGCCCGGCTGCGTGCGCGGGGGTCCTCGCTCCCTCCCGCGGACGGTCGGGGCGACGCCAGGCGGACCCTACCGCGCGGGGCTCGGGGCCGTCCCCACCCCCACGGCGGCGCACTGCGGCGGTGCGAGCGGGGCGGCCATGAACTCGCCGCCGAGGCTGGGCGAGAGCGCGCGCCGGGGCCGCCCGGCCGCTCCCCGAGCCCGCCGCCGCGCGGCCCCCGTGCGCTCCGGCCCACCCAGCCCACGCCGTCCTCGCTCGGCCCGCGCCGCTGGCGGCCGCTCGCACGTCCTGGAGCTGCTGGTGCCCCAGAGCGCGGCGAGAACGCGCGTTCTCCGGGCCCCGCCGCGCCAGATGCCGGCCGCCCCCGCGCCCGCCTCGCCGACGGCCCTCGTCCCCTCCGCACCCCGGCCCGCGCTTACCTGCAGCCTGGCACAGCCACAGCCACTCCCCGTGGGCTTCCCGCGCTCACTACGCGCAGGCTGGGCAAAAGGATGGACGCGGGGCGCGGGGGCACGGGAGATGGCAGTGTATTTTGTTTTTTTTTTTTTTTAGAGTTTGGGGAGGGGGCGGGGTGGGGGGAATCGTGCACGTCTCTGATGGTGGCAGCTCCTCCTGCACGAGCACGGACTGCCTAGCCAGCCGCGAACACCCCCACCGGCAACCCCCCCCCTCCCGTGCATGCGCGGTGCGGACGGGGTGGGGGGGAGGCGCGCCGCCGCTCGCGCAAGCACGGAACCAGATCGGGCCTCTCCGCGGGCGAGCGGCGAAAGGGTTAATCCGGGACCTTGCCGACGCCTTCTTGGGAGTCTATGGGCCGCCCCCTCGGAGCCTTGGCTTGCGCACGCGCGCGCACGCGCGCGACTTGGGGCGCGCGGAGCCCGCGCGCGGGAGACGGAGTGGGCGGGGCGGAGCCTCGGAGGAACCGAGAAAAGGCACGAGCGCCGCCGCGCGTTCCTGCCCCACCGCGAGCTCCCGCCCGCGCCTGCCGCCGAGGGCTCGGGTGGCGGACTCGCGGTCGCAGTGCAGGCGCAGTATCCGGGACGCGGGAACCGGGGCTCCCTTGCAAGTGCGCGGTGGACGCCCCCGCGTGCGCGCTGGGGTTCAGGCCGGGCGCGCGCGGGCCGGATCCCGCGAGTGCCAGGCTGCGCCGCGGCTCCTGGGGCGCTCCCTGCACCCTCTGCCTCCGCGCGCACCGGCAACCCCAGGACGCGCGCTCGTGGCCGTGCAATCTCGGTTGGTGTCGCTGCGGCATCGTTACTTTTATCCGGGGAATGGTGGGCACTGAATAAAGGTTTGCGGAAGAAATGAAGAAAATGTGACCGCTTTCATTGGCAGGGTCGGGGCACCCCCAGTCACCCAGGAGAAAGCGGTTGTCCCTTGAGCTCTGTATGTAGCCCAGCTCGCGCCCACGCTCCCGCTGTTACGCGGACACTCGTAAGGAAATGCCAGAGGACCGAAGGCGGTAGCCCATTCTGGTAGTTTTGAGCCTAGAGTTTATTTCATTTAAAGCTTCCCGAGAGCGCTCTGATTACTCGGCATGGTTCTCAGATCCCGGTTCAGCCAAAGTAATGGCTCCGTTGCTGTGCCCACAAAGTCGCGTTCCCGCTGTGCCGGCCTCGGGACTTGTGAAGTCCCTACCGCTCCGCGTGTTCCGCTCACCCAAACCGGGATTCTGGGCAGCAATTACACACCCCTGTAGAAACGCTGAGGTTGTTGGTCCTGCTTGTTCAAAACGTGTTTAGCAAAAACACCGGCGGAATTAAACATCTAGAGTTCAGAGCAGGACCTTCCTCATGGGATTGTGTGAATAAACACGTAGGAAAGGATATTAAGATTGGCTGCACGAATTTCTTAAAGGAAATTCTATGTGGCCTCAGTAGATGATGTGGTATTGACACTTGTTTAACATTTCACATGGTGCTTTTATACACATCCTTTTTGATGCTCACAAAAGCACGGAGGTAAGTCTAATGAATGAGGCAGGATAGAATAGATCCGTTCTAGAGTTATATGTACTTGGTTCAAATATTGGGTGAATTGTTTAATTTTTCTAAACCTTAGTTTCTTATTCTCTAAGTTGGAGATGCGGAAAGTATCTAAAAGGGCATTTGTGAGGATTGGTTGAAATAATGCCCAGTTAAGTGCTTAGCTCGAAGGCTAGCTCAGTGGTGTTGAATGATTTGCCCCCTCTGGACAGGTGAAGAATTTAGCGGCACGCGTAGGATCAGAATGAAGTTTTTTGTGGGATTCATAGCTCTTCATACTTGACACCACATGCCTGTTTATTTTATTCTTATTTACATTGCTTTTAAAATTACATTTCCGTCTTGTCTAGGTTTTGTGCTCATAAGGGGATAATCATGAGCTAATATCATAGGGTTCTGCTACCAAGCAAGGGCACTGTCCCTGCGCTTAGTGCGGGGGACGCAGCTGCAACTCCACAGTCCATTATCTGCCCTGCTTGGCTCCCCCTTCTCCCAGACCAGTGACTGGATGCGTCTCTTCACTTCTGCATGTGTTTATTATCTGCCGACCATGTAACGACATCCTTTTTGCATATAGCTAGGTCAATTTGACTCATCTGATGAAATTTAAATAGTTCAATGGGGTTCTCCAACACTAGTACGCATTTCTCAAATGGCAGATTTCTGATATCTTGGTTTTGCATCAGTTAACCCTCTTATTTGTTTTATGCTTCTGTCACTAGGGTCCTGCCTGGCTGTCCCTTGCTAGGTCCCAGGAAGTCCTGGGGATGAGTCTAAATTAAAGGACAGTTCTGTGCAAAGGAGAGAGGACCTGACCCAGACTGGTGACCTCTTCTGTGTTGCCAGCATCAGCAGTCACTAGACCCTCAATAAATACCAGCCGACAAGTAAGTGGCAACCTAGAACTCGGAACTGCCGGGAGGGAGTTATAGGGGCATGTTGTGGGGTTGACTGTTCAGGGCCTTCCAGAATGCAGGACTGGGGCCCTTAAAGGAAGTTCTGTCCCTCTCCTGCCAGGGATGGCTGTTATTCACCTCGACTCTTCTGGGTGACACTCAGAGCACGTTGGGACACCCGTGGCTCAGCCTTGCTGTGTCCTGAGTGGAACCGGCTTCCAAAGACCCTGAGGATTGAGGGACCTGGAGTGTGGAGCCTGGGATGTGGGGTGTGGGCCTGTGATATGGAGTCTGTGGTGTTAAGGGCCTGGGGAAGTTACTGGGCAGCCCCTAAGGGGCATTTGGAAATGTTAGGGTTATTTGGGGTTTTTATAAGTGTGTAGAGTTGATTTCTCCATGTCATTGACCTGCAGGCCTATAGCTTTGACCCGTAGGATGTGGGCTGGCTGAGAGGGGCCAGCTCTGAGTAGATGTTTTTTTTTTTTTAATTGTGAAATATAACATATAAACAGAAAAGTGGTAACTTTCGAAGTGCGATTTAACAAGTAGTTAGAGAGCAAATTTCATTTGATGGCAGCCATTCTTATTGGTGTGAGATGATATCGCATTGTGTTCTTGATTTGCGTTTCCCTAATAGCTAGTGAAGATGAACATTTTTTCATGTGTGTTTTAGCCATTTGTATATCCTCTTCAGAGAAATTTCTTTTCATTTCTTTTGCCCATTTTATAATTGGCTGTTTTTACTATTGTCATTGAGTTGTAGGATTTCTTTATATATGCTGGATATCAGTCTCTTATCAAATATATGGTTTCCAAATATTTCCTCCCATTGCATTGGCTGCCTCTTCACCTTTCTGACAAATTCCTTTAAGGTAAAGAAGATTTTGATTTTGACGAGCTCCCATTTGCCTATTATTTCTTTCACTGATTTTGCTTTGGGTGTAAGGTCTAAGAAGCAACCTCCTAATACTAGGTCTTGAAGATGTTTCCCTACATTATCTTCTAAGAGTTTTATGGTATTGTCTCTTATATTGAGGTCTTTGATCCACTTTGAGTTAAGTTTTGTGAGGTGTGAGATAGGAGTCCTTTTTCATTCTTTTTGTTATGGCTATCCAGTTCTCCCAGCCCCATTTGTTGAAGAGAGAGTTCTGTCCCAGTTCAGTGGATTTAGGGGCCTTATCAAAAATCAGTTGAACGTATATCTGCAGGCTTATTTCCAAACTCTCAATTCAATTCCATTGATCAATATGTTTTTCTTTATTCCAATACCATGCTGTTTTGACCACTGTAGCTTTATAATAGGCTTCAGAGTCTGTAAGTGGACGTCTTCCCATTTCGTTCTTCTTTTTTAGGATGTTTTTGGCAATTTGACACCCCTTTCACTTCCAAATAAATTTGATAACTAGCTTTTCCAAGTCTGCAAAGTAGGTTGTTAGAATTTGGATTGGAATTTTGTTGAATCTGTAGATCAGTTTGGGTAGAATTGACATCTTAACAATATTTAGTCTTCCTGTCCAAGGGCATGGAATATTTTTCCACCTAATTAGGTCCTTTTTTATTTCTTTTAGTAAAATTCTGTAATTTTCTGGGTAGAGGTCTTTTACATCCTTTGTTAAGTTTATTCCTAGGTACTTGATTTTTTGTTGTTGTTTTTGACTGCCTCTTCAGTTAGGTCATTGCTAGTGTATAGGAACATTAGTAATTTATGTGCAATAATCTTATATCCTGCCACTCTGCTGAATTTATTAGTTCAAGTAGCTTTGTGGTTGAATTCTCAGGAGTTTTCAAGTATAAGATCATATCATCTGCAAATAATGATAGTTTTACTTCTTCCTTTCCAATTTGGATATCTTTTATATCTTTCTCTTGGTGAATTGCTCTGGCTAGAACTTCTAGCGTAATGTTGAATAATGGAGGTGACAGTGGGCAGCCTTGTCTCATTCATGATCTTAGGGGGAAGGCTTTCAACCTCTCACCATTGAGTACTATGCTGGCTGTGGGTTTTTCATATATGCCCTTTATCATATTGAGGAAGTTTCCTTCAATTCCTACCTTTAGAAGTGTTTTTATCAAAAAGGGGTGTTGAATTTTGTCGAATGCTTTTTCAGTGTCTTTCAAGATGATCATTTGACTTTTCCCTTTTGATTTGTTAATGTGTTGAATTACGTTAATTGATTTTCTTGTGTTGAACCATGATTGCATGCCAGGAATTAACCCTATTTGGTCGTGGTGTATAATTCTTTTAATGTGCCTTTGGATTTGATTTGCAAGTATTTTGTTTAGGATTTTTACATCTATATTGATTAGGGAGATTGGCCTATAGTTTTCCTTTTTGGAGTGTCTTTATCTGGCTTTAGTATCACAGTGATATTAGCTTCATAAAATAAGTTACATAGTGTTCCTTTTTCTTCAATTTTTTGAAAGAGTTTGTGCAGGAGTGGTGTCAATTTTGGGGGGGGGAAGCTTGGTGAAATTCCCCTGTGAAGCCATCTGGCCCCGGACTTTTATTTGTGGGTTGATTTTTTTTTTTTCCAAATCTCTGGAGTGAATTACTTTTTTTTTTATTCAGTTTTATTCGAACACAATCACATAACATAAAATCATCCATGGTATACAGTCAGCCATTCACAGTA
The DNA here is from genome assembly GCA_004027775.1 of Bradypus variegatus. Taxonomy (NCBI): domain Eukaryota; kingdom Metazoa; phylum Chordata; class Mammalia; order Pilosa; family Bradypodidae; genus Bradypus; species Bradypus variegatus. The sequence goes on from PVKY010009073.1 coordinate 11,849, forward strand.
TGATCATATAGTTATGCGTTCATTACCACAATCTATCTCTGAACATTTTCCCCACGTCAGAAAGAATCAGAACAAGAATAAAAAATAAAAATGAAAAAAGAACACCCAAACCATCACCCCATCCCATCCCATTTGTCATTTAGTTTTTATCCCCATCTTTCTACTCATCCATCCATACACTAAATAAAGGGGCTGTGATCTACAAGGTTTTCACAACCACACTATCACCCCTTGCAATCTACATTATTATATAATCATCTTCAGGAGTCCAGACTGCTGGGTGGGAGTTTGGTAGTTTCAGGTATTTACTTCTAGCCATTGCAATACATTGAAACCTAAGAGGTGTTATCTGTATAGTGCATAAGAATGTCCACCAGGGTGACCTCTCGACTCCATTTGAGATCTCTCAGCCACCGACTCTATTTCATCTCATTTTGCATCCCCCTTTTGTTCAAGAAGATACACTCAGTCCCACGATGCCGGGTCCAGATTCATCCCCAGGAGTCATATCCTGCATTGCCAGGGATGTTCACACCCCTGGGCGTTGGGTCTGTGGGTTGATTTTTGATGACTGGATCTCTTTGCTTGTGGTTGGTCTGTTGAAGTCTTCTAATTCTTCTTGGGTCAATCTAGGTTGTTCATATGTTTCCAGGAAATTGTCCGTTTCCTCTAAATTGCCTAGCTTGTTGGCGTACAAGTATCCTGTTATGATTTTTTTATTTCTTTGGGGTCTGTAGTAATTATCCCCTTCTCATTTCTGATTCTGTTTATTTGGGTCTTTTTGACTTTGTCAGTCTAGCTAAGGATCTCTCTATCTTGTTGATCTTCTCAAAGAGCCAACTTTTGGTTTTATTTATTCTCTCTATTGTTTGTTTGTTCTCCAGCTAATTTATTTCTCCTTTAATCTTTGTTATTTCTTTTTGTCTACTTGCTTTAGGGTTAGTTTGAAGATCATTCTCTAGCCTCTTCAGTTGTTCAGTTAGGTCTTTGGTTTTAGCTCTTTTTTGCATTTTGATATATGCATTTAGAGCTATAAATTTCCCTCTCAGCACTGCCTTTGCTGCATCCCACAGGTTTTGGTATGTTTTGTTCTCATTCTCATTCATCTCTAGATATTTGCCAATTTCTCTTGAAATTTCTTCTTTGACCCACTGGTTGTTTAGGAGTATGTTGTTTAACTTCCATATATTTGTGAAAGATCTGGTTCTTTGGTGGTTGTTGATTTCTAGTTGCATTCCATTGTGGTCAGAGAATGTGCTTAGAATAATTTCAATCTTTTTAAATTTATCAGGACTTGTTTTGTGCCCCAGCATATGATCTATCCTAGAAAACATTCAATGGGCACTAGAGAAGAATGTGTATCCTGGTACTTTGGGATGTAACGATCTATATATGTCTGTTAAGTCTAATTCATTTATCATATATAGTTTCTCAATTTTCTTATTGGTCCTCTGTCTAGTTGTTCTAGCTATAGAAGAGAGTGGTGTATTGACGTCTCCAACTTGTTGTAGTCATGTCTATTTCTCCCTTCAGTTTAGCCAACGTTTGTCTTGTATTTTTTGGAGCTCCTTGACTGGGTGCATAAAAATTTGTAATTGTTATTTCTTCTTGGTGAATTATCCCTTTTATTAATATATAGGTCCTTCTTTATCTTTTATGACATTTTTGCATTTAACGTCTATTTTGTCCAGTACTGGTATAGCTACCCCAGCTTTCTTTTGATTGTAGTTTGCATGGAATATTTTTTTTACATCCTTTTACTTTCAGTCTCTTTGTGTCACAGGGTCTAAGATGAGTCTCTTGCAAACAGCATATCACTGGGTTATATTTTTTAATCCATTCTACCAATCTGTATCTTTTAATTGGAGGGTTTAATCCATTTACATTCAAAGTTACTACTGTGAAGGGAGTTCTTGAATCAGCCATCTTGTCCTTTGGTTTTTAGTTGTTAGATCTATTTTTTTCCCTCTCTCTTTTTTTCCTTTAAATTACTCTTACTAATAACTCTTCAGAGTATGCACTTCTCCATATCTCTCTCCCCATTTTTTTTCTCAGCTGGTAGAGCTCCCTTTAGTATTTCTTGCATGGCAGGTCTCTTGTTAAAAAATTCTTTCAGCATTTGTGAAAATTTTAAACTATCCCTCAATTTTGAAGGAGAGCTTTGCTGGATAAAGAATTCTTGGGTGGCATTTTTTCTCTATCAGAATCTGAAATATATCATAGCATTGCCTTCTTGCCTCCATGGTGCCTGCTGAGTAGTCAGTACTTAGTCTTATGTTGTTTCTCTTGTATGTGGTGAATTGCTTCTCTCTTCCTGCTTTCAGAAGTTTCTCCTCTTCAGCATTTGACAATCTGATTGGTATATGTCTTGGAGTAGGTTTATTTGGATTTATTCTTTTTGGAGTTTGTTGTTGTGTTTAATTTGCAGATTTATGTTGTTTAGAAAGGTGGGGAAATTTTCCCCAAGAATGTCTTTGAATACTCTTCCTAGCCTGCCCTTTACGTTTCTCTTTACCTTCTGGAACACCAATAATTCTAATATCAGTGCACTTCATGTTGTCTATCATTTCCCTGAGATCCATTTTGAATTTTTTTATTTTTTCCACCATTCGTTCTTTTGTGCTTTCACTTTTCATCACCCAATCTTTGAGGTTGCTAATTTGTTCCTCTACATCTTCAAATCTGGTATATATGTCTCAAGAATATTTTTAGTTTGATCAACAGTATCTTTTATTTCCATAAGATCTGCTATTTTTTATTTACTCTTGCAAATTCTTCTTTATGTTCTTCTAGGGTCTTCAAGTCCTTTATATCCTGAGCCATAATATTGATATTTGTGTTTTCTTCTTTAATTAATTGCTCCAAATTTTCTGTCTCTTCTGGCTTTTTAATTCATTCATTTGACTTGTCCGTATCTTCTATATCCTTCAAGTACTTTATAATTTTCTGCTGGCTTCTGGGCATTTGCTTATCTTGATAGGGTTATTTTTGGAAGTACAGAATTAATTAAGCCTTTATATATATAACTTGGTTTGCTGGGGTGCAGTTTCCCAGTCCTGCCTGTATGTGGCACTCTTGAGGAACAGCTTGCTAGAGTGCAGTTTCACCAACCTGCCAGCAGGTGGTGCTCTCAAGTAGGTCTTCCCTGAACTTCTGGGCAGAGGGCAGAGTCCAAACCGAGTGGGGAACCAATCAGTGCACCAGAGCTCTGTGTGCTCTGGGGAATCCCAGTCCTTGGGCTGCAACGTGGGCCCCAAGCAGGTAGGCAGGGAGTCTGCTCAGGGGCACCCACAGGTGCAATGTGGGTCCTGCCTGCCAGTTCTCTACCTGCTACGCACCTGCAAGTCTCTGGGTATGGGAGGGGCTCCCAATCACCAGTATCGTGCCTCTCCCTTCCCCGCCTCTCACCGTTGCACCCCCACCCCTGGACTTCCATGAGGGGAGAGGAACTGCTGCCCACCA
>PVKY010009074.1:0-13577 GCA_004027775.1 Bradypus variegatus
CACATATTTAGACATCTGAACATTCCCAGGAGACTAATATATACTCTGCGGAAATTTTATACCTGAACAATGTACATAACCATCCATTTTTTTAAAAAAGTTATACATTTCCTACTTTACAGAAATCCATTCCAATATTTGATCGATACTTTTGACTTGACATTCCCAAACATGTTCCATGCCCAAAATGGAATGCCAACCAGTTTTATTAACCATTTAAAAACTATGAGGCTATGAAGTCAAGCTAACCAATTTTATACATAAAATACTGTAAATACACTGTTAATATTCTTACAGCTGGAATGTTAAATCTATCCCTGGCAGATGTGGTACAGTCACAGTGCACAAAGGCATTTGGTTGTCTCTTAATTGTAAGAAGGATGCTCAAACTAGATTACATATTAAAAGTAAATCATACCAGACTTTCTAACTGTCTGTTATGAGTCAGACATTGCTAGAAAACATGCACCCACCCCTCCATTCCCCAATAATTGTCTCAAAACAATGCCATGCATTTTGGGATTCCTTTAAAATGATTTAAGAACATAAAATTTCACAGAAAAATAATAAATCTTCAGGAAGCCTTTCTTCCTGCTCTCTACCTCATCTCCCATCCCAAGCCACACTCCAAAGACCCTTCACTTGTGCTGCCCTCAACACTGCTATCCATAAACTGGGCACATCAACTCCCACCTAGAGCCTGTTTATTTGTCTTCCTCCTGGACCTAAACTGGGAATTTCTATTGAGGGCAGGGACAAGTTCCATTCAACTTTGTACCTTCTACGTCCAGCAAATTACCTTGGCACAAGTGGGCACTCAAATACATGCTTATTGAATTCAACTTGTATGTTTACTGAAATGCTTCTTAGAACATGTATCACTTGGTATTTAGAAAAAAATCTAGGTTTTGGTCAGTTAAAAAGAGAGAGAGAAACCATGAGGTATGATAGTTGCTTTTCACTGAATTTTTTAAGAACTTTTGCATAGCAGAAATGATTTTTTTGTCCTATCTAACACTTCAAAAATGGGCAAAATTTCATCAAACATAATGTATTTTAAAAATGCAAATGAGGTATAGGGATTGATTTTTTTAGAGCACTCATACAACATGAAATTAGAAAGTTCCCAACATTCAAATTCCTCTCATCAGAAGAAGAATCGAGAGAGTAATTGTAAGACAAGTATTCTGTATACTCTGGTTAGGAAGAGAGCCTTGCAGATATGAATAGAGCAACCGCTGTCTGTGGACAGATTTTGGCCATGTTCCCTGTCATTTCAGTAGATCAAGATACAAAATGACATTAAAGAGGATTTTCACATTCTCTTCATAACTAGGCAATATGTATGCAAGTAATAAATGAAAACTGGGCTTTGAAAATGTGGCCTAATAATCATTACAGTCATGTGTGAAAGGAGTTTGAAACAAAAGAAAGTCATAGGCTTTACACATGCTTGAAGAAAAGCGAGTGTTGTGTTTTATGATTAAATGCGGATGAGCTGTGAAATGTTACAGAGAACTGAGACTAGGGAACACCAACCAATGTTGCTTTGGGGGGAGACAGGGGAGCCCACATTTCTCTACTGAGACTCTGTTTTCACTGTGAACACTCTCATAAAAGATTCTGTTCCGTTTGCCAAATACCGATTTTCTTTTTTAATGTGGCTTGAAATGTAACCCAGATTTCGGCGTGCTTCCATCTCTGGCAGCTCCATTATTCACACACATCTGCAGGGGACACAACTGCAGGCTCTTGGTATCAGATTCAAGCAGAACAAACTTTTAGAGGTATCCTGCTTTATTTAAAAAGAAATGGTGTTATTAGTTGAAATCAATTTAGGAGCCTAAATGATTTAACTGTGCAATTTAATAGTAGCACCAATTTTTTATTTAAAAAAATTAAATAAAAACCTGAGAAATCTAACATGAAGTTAGGACAATTTATCTACTTCCCTTCCCATATATTTGCACTGTTTATCCTCCTCCGTGAACACTGATAAAAAGCATCCTGCGCTATATTCTGTAACAGCACCAGTTAAAGGTTGTCGTGAAATGTCTTGAGTTCTTGATGTTTCTTTCCGTCTGCAGATTACGTGTATTAGCCATCAGATCTCAAGATGACTTAGCAAAAGAAACTCCCAGGAAACTTTAAAAGAACCTAAGGTTTCTTTCCTGTAGTTTTTTTTAAGCAGACTGGGCAACATGCTCCTTTGATTTTCACTGGAGCTGGACAATCTGCTGGCGGACAGGATTCCACAAAACAGGTGATCTGCCCATCCTGGAAAAGAAAAGATGTGGTTCAAAAATACATCGATTCCTTTAATAATTCATTCACCCAGTACTTCCTGCTTACTTCTAACTCACTATTTTGCACCACTTTTGATCACTTATAAAAATTTTACCTCTTTTGTGGCTTTGGTAATAAGGAAGTTATTCTTTTTGCTGATTTCACAGCAACAGACTAGAGACCACAAATAATAATGATTTCTAGGACATTAGGGTATAAATAGATGAACAATTACAAAAAAGGAATGAGCTTTGTAAATGTATTATTTTAGCTCTTAAGTATTTATCAGTGTCTGGTCGTAAGGCAACTTTTCACCAGAAGACGAGGAAACCTTAGACTTGAGAAGATGACAGCAAGACAAAACCTTAGAATAAAACAAGAGTTTAGTGCTAAAACACATAATGCACACTGCTTCTTCCTAGAAGGCTCACGTTCCCCATCCTCCACTGCCCATCTTCTTCCTGACCCTAAGCAGATCACAGTATCCCAGCTGGGCATACCCTCCTCGCCTGGCATCTGGGATAATGACTGACGGTGCCCTGTGGATGTCCATGGAAGGAGGACTGTGGAATTGGACCAGAAGTGGGAGGGGACCCAGCTGTCCCTGCTCTGCCTTGTCCTTCTCAATCCAACACAACCACGAATGACACTGAAAGAAGTCTTTTCCAGTTTCCTGTGGGACAGAGGAACCAAGTCCAAATTTCCCATATTGGCATTGGTAGCACCCCACAGACTGGTCCAAATCTTCTTCACTGTCCTCATCTCCCGAACACTTTCTGCTGCACTTTCTAATGGAGACGGATGCAGCCAGAACTCATCTGCTGCATTATGCTGGTTTGGATGTATCATGTCCTCCCAAACGCCAGGTTCTTTAATGCAGTCTTGTGGGGGCAGATGTATTAGTGTTGCTTGGGTTGGAATCCTTTGAGTGTTTCCATGAAGATGTGACTCAATCAACTGTGGGCGAAACATCTGATTGAATTATTTCTACGGAGGTATGGACCCTGACCATTCAGAGGGGTCTTAATTTAATCACTGGAGTCCTATAAAAGAGCTCCTAAACTAAAGGACCTCAGAGCAGCTGAGAGAGACATTTTGGAGATGGCTGCTGAAAGCAGACTTTCACTGACACTTTGAAGATGCTAGCCCAGTGTTTGCTAGGGAGAAACCAAAAGAAGACAAAACGCCCCAAGAGCAACATTTTGAGGAACACACAGGAGCTGAGAGAGGAGCTGGAACACAACCCAGGATCAGCAGATGCCAGCTACGTGCCTTCCCAGCTAACAGAGGTTTTCTGAATACCTGGCCTTCCTTTGGTGAAGGTATACTCATGTTGATGCCGTAATTTGAACATTTTCATGGACTTCAGACCATGAATTCAGAACCAAATAAACCCCCTTTATAAAAGTGAATCCATTTCTGGTATTTTGCATAATGGCAGCTTTAGCAAACCGGAACACTGCTAGTCCCCATCACACCCTACGCCCGCCTATGGCTGAGCAGGCCTCCTGTGCATTAGGGCCTCTGCTGCCTCCATGGATGGGCTCATCCTGAGAGGCCTCTATCCTCTCCTCTCCTTTCCTCAAGGTTAACTTCTCTATTCCTTTCAAATGCCTCGCACTGTCAGGATCACCCAGCCCTTTGCTAATAATACATAGCCTCTTACTGGGCATGTTTCTACTTGCTGTTATTGGACATCCCTCATCTGGCCACTGTCAATCCTGCAAAGTGCCCTGGGTATGGGCCATATCCAGCCATCCTCTCTGGGAGTTCAAACCCTGAGCCCAGACCGCACGGCTTGGCAACAGCAGCAGGGGCTGGTTTCAGCCCCCACTCGCCCTCCCGCCTCGGCACCTCCTGCGTGACCTGCACAGCCACACGCGGCAGCCCCACTTTGAAAGACACAGTTCTTCATTCACAGCCACATTTGGCAAATCACGTAACAGCTCTGAGCCTCACCTGCAAAGTGGAGTAATAACAATGACCTCACAGGGTGCAAAAACGTGACTGCTTAAATGATTTCTAGGACATTAGGTATAAATAGATGAACAATGACAGAAAAGGAATGAGCTCTGTAAATGTATCATTTTAGCTCAGAAGTATTTATCAGTCATAAGGAAACTTTCACTAGATGATGATGAGTTGTGCAACAGGGACCGCTTCTTACTTACCTTTATAAACACCTCACTACCCCCCAACTGACCTAGAGTCGGTATGTGCAGGTAAATGTTTAACAACTTGCTCTCTGCGGGGGAAAGAGCCTGGTTTGCAGTACTGGTAGGTTTCTGTGGTGTAAACACCCCCACGATGGTCTCTATCAAGCTATCAGTCTGAAGTCACTGAAGTGGGGAGCTGGGAAGAGAGCACACATGCTGGTTCCAGAACCCCACCGTCTCGAGCGGGCACCTGCTGCCTCCTCTCTGTAGGGGCACTCGTGCAGAGATTGTGCATCAGCTAATGCTTCCCTCTGTGAGTGCGGCTGGCAACAGAGGAGCTGTGCTGGCCTGACCTGGTGCCTCCATGTGATAGAGGGATGGGAGGGCAGAGAGATGGGTGGGGACCAGCACCCTTCTGAAACTGGGGCCAACCCACCTGGGAAAGCATCACCCTTCAGCTTAGTTCATAGGCTCTTGGGAATTCATAGTGCTGTTTGCACTGTGAAATCAGATCTCCATACTCACTTTGCATTCACAAACAGTGCAGGAGTCTTTTTTCCACTTTGCATTGTTTGCATGAGATTTACCCTCTGCATCAGTGCACTCAGTTTTACTGAGTCGGGATTCAAGTTTCTTTATCTGCAGCAAAGCAAAGGAAAACGTAACAAGGCAAAAAACAGTCATTGGTCACTTCAGATTAAGATTTTATCTTTTCTATTAAATATGTTTTCTTTGCTTGAAATAATGGCTTAAAATTAACAAAAGTTAATTCTAAACTACTTTTATCTCAAATCCAGATAGGAGACAGATAATACCTGTTTGTCCAAAATCTTCATGACAAGATTACATGAAGACTGTCTTATCTGATTTTAAAAGTATATATATTTTAAAAATATATCATGCATTTGTTAAAGCAAACAATCAAAATAAAACAAATTTGGAAACAAAGAAAATATTTTCACAGGATTCTGTGAAAACAAGAACCAATCAGAGGATGAAAACTTTCTGCACTTACATTTTCAAAGGAATGAATGGTTGTGACAGATTAATAATACCCAATATCAAATCTTGACTATTTCTCTAGTAATAAAACCCCTGATTTTTATCTGGAAACACGGTATCCCAGAATCCCTTGAGGCCCCATGTGGCCATGTGACTTTAAATTCTGACCAAGGGGATGTGATTTCTTGGCAGTGTCCTCTTAAGGGTGGAAGCATGCCATTCTCATACCCTTTTCTCCCGTCTTGCTGGGGGAATGCAGGCAGGGTAGCGATAGCTGGAAAATCCCTAAGCCCTGAGGTGACCTTAGAAAATGAGGCCACACAAAATTCAGCAATAAGATAGAGGGAGCCTGAGTCTCTGACAGTGGAGGGTCCCAGCAGGCTTGGAGCATCTATCTTTAGTCTTCTGTTAGAGAAAAATTTCCATCTCATTCAAACCATTGTTATTTTGGGTTTTCTGTCAGTTGCAGCTAAAACTAAACCTAACTGACAAAATGAGGTCTGGAATGCACAAAACATATTTGTCATCTACATTCCAATACTTTCAATACACATTTTAATAAACTATGTTTGACTATGTATAAGATTGTCCTCTTCACTAAAGTCATTAATGACCATAGATAATAATTTTTTTTTAAGTTCCTATACAAGTCTATTTGAATGAAAATGTCTTCCATTTATTTCAGGTCACAGCCTGCCAACCAGACATGTGTTCTCAAACCTATCTAAGAGCAGATTATTTTACTTACGGAAAATATTGTGCTACCCAAAGTTGAGAAAATCACCTAGTTCTCTGAATTTTTATAATGATTCTACCCCACTGATAGCCCAGTCTTCCAAGATTAGTTAGCCAAAATAATTTGGGGAAATGTCTCAGAGACAGCTTCTAAGTATAAAATATCTTTTCTGCATGAATCATTGGTTAGTATAATTAACATTTAAGTTACCAAATCTTAGACACTGTCTAGTCTAAAACACACAGAAAAAGAGGGAGGATTCCCGATGCTTCAGAAGCAGCAGGCACAAGATGTGGAAAGAACTCAGAAAGCTGCAAAGCAGACCATCTCTGTTCTCTGGAAGCTACCCAGGAGGTTCAAAACACTCACATCAGTATCTGCTGGCTGATTTTTTTAAATTTAAAACCAGAGAGAAGGAACAGCATAATTCTGATCAAGTGTTTCCCTTAGAGTTAATTAGAATAAATTAAATATATTTTCATGAACAAGGTAGAATAATATACCTCTCAGTGTTGCTAGAAGGAAGTTAGGAGGTAAGACTAGAAGATAAGTAAAGTCTCTAACATACCTAATGATTGAAGAACCCACAAGTAGGAACAGAGCTGAGGACACAAAATTGAAGGTATCACATGGCCACCACTTACCCGAACGCTTCATGGAAATTCCAGAACACGAGTAATCATAAATATGAAGATCTGTGGTTTGCACTCTTCTCTTTATTTAGCCTTAAAGAATTCTCTCTCTCAAATGAAATTATACTAACCCCAATAAAGAGAGTAGAAAAGGTAGAGATAAGTCTTCCTTATTTTTTGGGAGGGGGGTGCTAATAATTCATTGTTTGAAACACCTCTGAGATAGTCTCAAGGGTATTTGTGACCTCGCATCCAGAGATACCTGGTCAAACATCTCCAGCACCAACCTCAAAATACATCCTTACCACTCCTTGGGAACAATTATTTAAAAGTTACTACCAAAGAAATGGTTAAAGAATAGGATTTTAAATTTGGATTCCTCTCAAATGCCCTTCTCCTGAGCGCACGCACACCAGGCTAACGTGGCATCAGTGTTTCCAACATGTGTAAAGCTGCACTGGCCAGCACGCCCAGAGGAATGTCCCAACTCCCACCTGCTCCAACCCCCGCCTCATGGTTGGCAACCCCACAGCCAACGACGCCACCTTTTGCAGCACTCGGGTTCTACCAATTACCCACTCCCCAGGTGACTGCAGTCAGTCTGACAAAACCTGAGGGTAACAGTTCAATGTGGCCCTGCTGCAGAAAAAAGTAACATTCACTAGAGATTCCAGGCCATGGAGTTTGAAGAATTAAGATTACTGTGAGGTGCTGGAGCCTAATTTACACCTTCAGAATCACCCAAGAAGCAAAACGTTCTTTACGAAGCAAAATTTTGTTTATGAAACATGTAGAAAGGATTTGTGCTATTGAGAATGAGGATTGTGGAGTTAAAAGAAGGCAGAGGTGGCTCCGACTTCCTGTTACCTGTTTTCTGAGGTCTGTGATGGTCTTTTGCATTTCCAGAACGAATTCTTTGAAGTCATTTGTCCCTGGAACATTTGAGTGCTCATAGGATGCTGAGGTGGCATTATTGAAATGTTTACTGTGTTTTACAACACTGCAGCATAGAGGAACAAAAAAAAGAGAGAGAGAGAGAGAACGCGAGAGAGAAGGAAGAGAAGAAGCCAAATATAATCTCAACAGTCACAGTTGGTGCCATTTTATACAAGTTCAAACCCTGCCTTCTGAGCCCAAAGGAAGAACCAGTTTGTTGAATGGCCTGGTCCCTAGGTCACTGCACTGCCTGGGTGGCTCTGATCTGACAGTGTGGCTTGACCGAGGTGATGTCTCCCAGCCTGTGTGGGTCAGAGAGGACAGGACACAGGCTGCAGGCCTGTCCCACCCTCAGCACACTGGGAGGAGGCCCAGTGTCAACAGAGGTTGCTCTTGCCTATCAGCACAGTCCCCGGAAAATAAAATGATGGCACTATAGGTGAGACTTGCAGAGCTCTTTCCAGGAGTGTGGGAGGTTGGCTCTCGACAATGTTTACCCATGTAATCAACCGTACCTTAGTATTTTCCATGGTCTTGTATTCTTCGTGGGCTTGTCTTCCCGGTAGCTGAACTCAAGAGACCGCCTGCCTCGGAAATGGTAGGAAAAGACATTAAACTGCCCCCTAGTCCTACAGTCTAAAATGAAAGCATAAAGGGGTATATTAGCTGTAAAATAATCTAATCTTAGGAGAAAGTAAGTACATCTCTTCATACATTGACTTAAATTTTATGGCATGTTTGCAAAATTGAAGTGTGCTATCCAAGGCAATGACTGTGTTGATTTAAATATCCTCCCCTCTTTCAGTCAGATCAAACCAATAACTGGTCTGGTTGATTTACCCCTCGCCTCTCTAGGACCCAGGCCATTGCCTCCATCTTCTGTTAAGAGTCCTTCTTCTCTCTCATGTGTGCTCCCCCAACTGCCTCCTAACTGGCCCCCTGCCTACAGCTGACTCCACTCAGATACATCCTCCACAAAGTCATCCAAGCACGCTATTGTGAAAACTCTTTCCCGGCCTTCCTCCTCTTATCCATGGTGACCTAAGTACTTCAGTTTTCTGGGAAGTGACTCTACTTACTTCCACCACTGCCCTTTTAGAAAGAACTTTATAATGTACTTCTCATGTGAATCACACTGTCTTGCCTCCGTGTCCTATACTTGGGGGTGACATGGGTGCCTTGCCCTCCTCTTCCTCCTGGCTCCTATTCACCTTCGAGACCCTGCCTAAGTTTCCTGCCCAATGCCTCCAGGTGGAGTTGGGCCCTCCTGGGTCCTGTCTACACACTACTGAGCAAAATGATCTGGTGTAAGGTGTGCTTCCCCAGCAGAGGAGGAGACCTTGCCTTAACTGCCTGCTATTATCAGTGCCTGGCTGAGAAAGGGAGGCAAGATCAAATAGGTCTCTTTGCAAAATTCAACAGCCTCATGAAAGGGCTGGGGTCAAATTACACAAGGAGAGAAAACCAACAGGAGAGTAAACTGCAGCAAATATTTCTGCTCACTCGCCTCTGTCCCTGCAAATGGACCACATATGATTTCTCTGGCTTTTTCTTGATTATAGCTGGAAAGTAAAGTAGCCAGAGTTCTTCAGTATCAAGTCCTCCTACCTCCTTGCTGCCCACATAATAAAACTGCTAATTCCACTAAATGTACTTTAGTTTATTTTAACAGCTAACTATTTAACACTGGATTCAAATCTAGAATGCTGGATCCATCCCACTATAGCCTACCAGCCAATCATTTCAGAAAATCAGAAAAGAACAGTGTTTCTTAAAAGGCTCCCAGGGGGAAATGTGGAGAGTTGGACTTCCTCACCTGGACTGATGCACATGTTGTCACAGACATTGAGGACTGGCGGTTTGATGTGCTGAGCCCTCTATCATGGGACTTGCCCTTATGAAGCTTGTTACTGCAAAGGAGAGGCTAGACTTGCATATAATTGTGCCTAAGAGTCTCCCCCTGAGTGCCTCTTTGTTGCTCAGATATGGCCCTCTCTCTCTCTAACTGAGCCACCTTGGCAGGTGAACTCACTGCGCTCCCCCCTATGTGGGACCTGACTCCCAGGGGTGTAAAAAACCCTGGCTACACAGGATATGACTCCCAGGGATGAATCTGGACCTGGCATTGTGGGATTGAGAATATCTTCTTGACCAATAGGGGGAGGCAAAATGAAATGAAATAACATTTCAGTGGCTGAGAGATTCCAAATGGAGTCAAGAGGTCACTCTGGTGGACGTTCTTATGCACTATATAGATAACACCTTTTAGGTTTTAATGTAGTGAAACAGCTAGAAGTAAATACCTGAAACTACCAAACTCCAGCCCAGTAGCCTTGACTCTTGAAGACGGTTGTATAACAATGTAGCTTACAAGGGGTGACATTGTGATTGTGAAAACCTTGTGGATCACACTCCCTTTATCCAGTGTATGGATGGATGAGTAGAAAAATGGGGACAAAAACTGAATGAAAAATAGAGTGGGATGGGGGCGGTAATTTGGGTTTTCTTTTTTACCTTTATTTTTTATTGTTATTCTGATTCCTTCTGATGTAAGGCAAATGTTCAAAAATAGACTGGGGTGATGAATGTACAACTATATGATGGTACTGTGAACAGCTGACTGTACACCATGGATAACTGTATGGTATGTGAATATATCTCAATATAACTGAATTTTAAAAAAAAAGGCTCCCAGGGACTCAAATAAATCAGATCAACAGCAGCTCCTCGACTTCTCAGCCACAGCCTCTTTCCCACTACTATAACAGCCCTCTGATTGGAGGCTTATTCCTTGTCAGAGCTTTCCTACCATCTCCTTTGAAGCTAGCCTGGAGTCTAAACATTTCTGAAACAGGAGGAGGATTATTTTCAGCTCAGAAATGCCCGTGTAGGTTTGGGGAGGCTGCCCTGTGGAACCAGAAGTAAAACACTAGAGCATCACTGGATGAAAACAAGGCAGGGGAGATGGACCCAACCTATTGGCCAAACACAAGTGAAAGTAACGGCTGCAGCACAGCCACCAGCTCCAGACCGGAGAGCTTCGACTGCAATGTGACCGCTGCAGGACTCCGAGCCACTGTCTTGGCCAGCAGTGTCCCTCCAGACCCCTGGCTTCCTTGTGCTATGGAGCCATCAGCAGGTTGTCTTGCCCGAACCTAGCACTGTGCTCCCCATCCAGCCCTCCGCGACGCTGCTGGGAACCAAGACCGATACATCCACAATGGAAACGCACTAAACCCATTTCAGACCTCGGGAGAAGTCTGCAACAGCAGAAGATGACCAGAGTTCTAAAGTGCAAATCCTCCCTCTAGCATCTGGTCACTTATAGGGAACAGTATCATTTCAGTGGTATTTTAAATTTAATTTAATGCATTTCAGGATTCAAGGAGAGTAAAGACCCATGCAAACGAAATGTAACTCCTGATCCTGGATGGAATCTTGGATTTAGCACATAAAATGATATGAAAGGGTTTTATTGGAACAATTGGTAAAATTTGATTAAGGTCTATAAATTAGGTAACAATATTTTAGCTTTGCTGTATTTTCCAATTTTGATCACACACAGTAAATTATTTAGGACTAACAGGACTAAAGTAGCATGATGTGTGCAACTTCCTCAAAGGGTTTAGAAAAACTGTATGTGAGATAGATATGTTTATGTTTATATATTTATGCATTTTTGTAGAGACAGAATGGCAGTGATATATGGCAAAATATCAGTAACTGATGTGAAGTATAGGGGCTCTTTGAACTATTTCAATAATTGCTGCAATTATTTAAAAATTATGTTGCGTGTGTATTCTTCCCTGTAACTCATTAATCCCCGCAAAGAAGTTTTGATTCATAACTTTGGCCCCACAAAAAAGAAGCTGTATCTTCCCAGGAATTGCCTCTTAATATTTCTTATGTGCATAAGTATCACTTTGATAAAAAAAAATTAAATGGTTAAGAGGTACAGGCTCAAGAAAGTTCAATTTAAACAAGGCTTTTTAAAAAGTTGAATTGGAAAGTATTTAGCAGTCAACATTTGGTCCTGTGAAACCTTAATTCACTAATTCATTTTTTTTTCTTTTTCTGCTACATTTTAAATATGGCTTTTGGGCTAAAATAAAAATAAAGCTTAGAAAGCATTCTTTTAGCTTTGTCAGCTTAGGGCTATGCCTGCTCTTTTGAGAAGAAACTATGTCAGAAATGCTTCAAGTAGCTAAATTTCTCAAACAGTCCAACTGACAGTACGGAAAAGGCTCATAAAATGATAGTGGGACACAAAGACTGGCTTTAAAGGATTAAGTCTTTAAAAGGTGTGTGGATTTTCTGAGTAGTAGAACAGAAAATCTGGCACTGCTGCTTCTTAAGCAGCTAAAAGTAACCTGGTAAAGTTATCAGAAAATGAAGTTTTTGTATCTGAAAATAATAAGAATTGGCTTTTCCCAATGATTTCCAAAGAGAACGATTTTCTGCAAACACAAGAATCAAATTCTCTGCTATGCGTTTCAAAAAGCATTTTGAACTGAATAAACCAGTGGGAATAAATTTTAGGAAAACGAAAACCAAAAACCAGATAAAGGTTTTCAACAGACGCAATAACAAGAATGCAAATGATTTAGAAAACTGTTAACCACTGGACACAATTTTAATTTTTAATTGAATTCTTCTACCATATTGCAAATCCTATGTACACAACCCCCTTAGAAGAGGCTGTTAAAACATAGTGCCAATATATCAAACTGGATTTTGTTACTTAGAAATAAAATAACAACTGACCAGAACTACTGCTTCCAGAAAAAAAAAGAGGAAGAAGAGAAAACAACCCTGTATTTTCTCAACCTTGTGTGTTTGTTCTTAAACTACGAATTCTCCAATGACACCACAAAGTCCAAGGCATATTGGGTTGGGAACCACATTTCTGGTCCTCTCTTCCCCACTAGCTAGCTGGGTGGCCTGGATGAGTCACTTCATCTTCCTGGGCCTTATTTTCCTCACCCACAAAATAGCAGGGTTATATGAGATGTGTCTAACAGTCCCTTCCAGCTTTAATAGTCTATGGATCGCTGATCATAGCATGAATAAAGCCAAAATTACATTCAAATTTGAAAGTGGAAATCTGGGTTAACCATGAATGGGATTTAGGCATGTAACAGGGAACTGAGAATATGACTTCAGGAGCCACATAAAACTGCCTGCTGGGAGAAGCAGCAGCTGAGGGCTAACGTAATGAGCAAGCTGGATTGGGGGCACAGCAAGAAAACACGCACAGGTTTTCTGGGTGGGTGAAATCTCTCTGACCACTTTTAAAAGGCTTCCAAACTCACACTAATGAGACCAGCTTTTATCTGCCCGGCATTTTTTTACTTCTTTAGAAAATATTTTATAGTATTTTTCTCTGATTACAGAAATTATTACAGGAATTTTAAAAATCCAGCATAGATTTTTAAAAAGAAAAATTGATGTTTGGTAGACTTCTCTAGCAAGTTTCTTTTTAATCATTATCTATAGGTAGGGATATACAGGCTAATACGCAAGTACTCCTATTTAGACATATATTAGTTTTTAAAGAAAAGTTAGGAATACACCCTATTAATGTTTTGTTTCCTACTTCTTTACTTAGTATTTTGGTGCTCATGAAAATTATCTCATTATTATAAAGTCCTCAATACCATAATTTTTTTTTCTGGCTCCCTGGCATTCCTCAATGTGAAAATAACTTAATTTAACAAATCCTCTATAGCTTAAATATTCTGTTTCCAATTTTCACTATTATGATGATACATGCAAGTGCTTTAGCACACATTAAGAATTCACCAAAACTGGCAATGGAAAAAGAAAAAA
>PVKY010009075.1:0-13570 GCA_004027775.1 Bradypus variegatus
CTCAACTATCAGGGTCACAGGATCCTCAGGCTTGAAGGGGTGGAGGGGGCCCCTTAGAATAAATAAAAGAAAGCCCTACTTCCATAGCAGGCAGCAAAGTACAGAAACAATGGTCTCAGGAGGTGGGATGGGCTGAGACCATAAATGGTGCAAGTGAGTTAGGAGGAGTTCGTGAACATGCCACCATCCCTAACAAGCCTTAGGAGGACAGAGGCAGTCCCATCCTCTCCCACATTCTAAGGAGTCAGAACTGGGGCTGGAATTGGGGCCGCGGGGCTGACATGGAGAGGCATTCCTCATCTGCTTGAGGTTTGATGTGACTAAATGCTCCCAGCAGACTGAGAGCCAGGATGGGAGGAACTGGTCACCGTCCCAGCTGAGAGCGCAGAGCCCATAGTCCACCAGTTCTGGGCTCCGGTGCTGGCTCTGTCATCCACAGTGCATGAATATCCCTGGCCCTCAGTCTCCCATCTTTAAAACAGGGACAAAATATACCCTGCCTGTCTCCAGGATTGTTCTACAGAGCAAACCCCGTAAAGGATGAGAAAGTCTTGTGACAACTCTGCCGTGAAGGAGAAGCCTCCAGACTGGGCTCAGAAGGCTGGAATTCTTAACCTGACTCTGCTCACTGCATGGGCTTGCTCAAATCTGAGCCAGTTTTCACTCATACTTGCCCTACTAAGCTCAGAGGCTATGGGAATTATAAAAGACCATGTATAGAAATGCTCTTCGCAAAGTGGACAGTATTCTGTGGGGTTGGATGGCACGCACCTACACCTCTGAGGGAGAAGCCAAGGCAGTGGACAAAAGGAGTGAGAGTGTACGTGTGTGAGTGTGAGGGTATGTGGGAGTACATGCATGTATGTGTGCAGGTGTGTGGGTACTTAGGTGTGAGTGTGTATGACAGTGAGTATGCAGAAGTGTGTGTATGTACACTGTGTACTTGTGGATGTGGATGTGTGTGAGCATGTGTGTGTGTGAGGGTGTGCATGTATGTGGGGGGATGCAGTATGTGTGTGCATGAGTGAAAGTGTGTGTGCATGTGTGTATGCATGTGTGAATGTGTGTGCACATATGTGTGGACGTGTACATGCATATGTTGGAGTGGAGGATGTATGGAATGAGATGCTTCCATTCAGACTGCAGCCCTGGGATCCTGGTCATTCAAAACTGAACCTGGTAACTGATTTGGGGAAGGCTGAGTGACAGTCAGAGGGCGTCAAGCAGAGAGAAGCATCAGGTCAGTGCTGTCTGCCAGGAGAACAGGATGAGAAAGAGGCAGGAGGACCCCAAACAGGTCACTTGCAGGGCCTGGATGGCTCAGCAGATGCACCTTTGCTCTGAAGCTGGTTCATGGACTCATAAATCAAAGGATCAAATACCTGAACTGGAAAGGACTTGTGAGAGCACGCAGGCCCTACTGCACAGGTGAGGGCCAAAAGGGAGAGGGAATGGCCAAAGTCACTCAGCAAGTTCCCAGCAGAGCCATTAGAAGAACTAATTTTGGTTTCCCCAGCACCCCAGCAAGTACTCCATGACCAGCCTGTGGTGCCTTGTGCTGTACAGGGACCTCTAAACTTTCACCTCCCTGACCCCAGGTGGTCATCCATCCTCTGCCCCAGGAGGACCCCATCTGGATATTAAAGTGGCTTCATTATATGGGACATTGAGTTAAGGAATTACCTTGCCCACCCAGGAATCTTCAATACCTTTTAGGATGAGGAGGGCCTCATCGTACAATATTTGTGGTCATTTCTAGGGGTTTCCAGGAGCTCAGAAAGGCAGCTGTGCCTTCACCCTCATTGCCATCATTCCTGGGGGCTCCTCGTCCCTCTTATCAGGTGGTGAGCCCCAAGCCACGTTCTGGGCCCAGCTTATTACCCAAGCTTCTCCGAGTCCTGCAGCCTGAGTGACAGCAGGTCACACATTTTGGGGGATGAGAGATAGCCATGTAACAGCAAGATCCAGTTTATAACTCTGAAGTAGGAGCACCCCTGGGCCCATAATATTAGCTATAATGTAACTACATATAAGCCCTCCTAAAGCATTTGACTAAAGCTGCCTTAATAGGGAAACAGATAAGGAGGGAAAGGGTTGACCTTGGGGAAAAGGAAAAGGAAATGGGCCAAGAGAAGGGGAGATGGGAGGACCAAGTAGATATTGTATCCCCAGGAAGTTTGTTAGAGACCTGAGTTAAGGTAAGAGGCAAAGACAGCTCCATGTTGGCCTATACTGAGTATAGCAGAAGAGCGGACGCATTGAGGGGAGATGGCCTCGGAAGAAAACCCAGAGGGCAGCACGGTCAAGAGAGACACTCAACTTTCTGCTTCTGCAGGTCCTGTCTGGACAGATTGAGCATGACTTCACTCCTGCTGGTTGGTGAATTAATGCGGGACATGCCAATAATAAACTGCCAATAATAAATTGAACTCTAACGAACTCATCTTTGGGATTTTTCAGTCTCTCAGGTTTCAGGTCTCACTTGTTAATACACGACTGCTGCAAGGGAAACCCAGGCTCTACTTCAGACAACCCCAAGCAGGTTGATGAATCACAAGAACAGTTTTGTGACTTAATCCATCTCGACCCAGTTCAACACCTAAGTCTTGTCTCCACAGCTCCAGACTGTCCCTCAGGTTGGTCTGGTCTCTATTAGCCTTGGCCCTTGAGGATACTCAAGAAAAGCAGCCCAAGTCTGTCCAAATCTAAGATACCTTGCTCTTTCTGCTGCTTGGAAGCAAGGTCAAAGGCTTCTTACCTTTGTTCTTTTGACCTTCAGTTCAGAGACTGGCCTTGTGTTCTAACGCAGTAGATCCAACCTGCCCCCCATCCACCATCATCTTGATAAAATGGAGATCCCCATTTAGGACGTCTGGGGGATGTTTTGCCTTGTTTACAAGCTCCCAGGTGAGGCGGCACTGCTTGTCCCAAGGAGGTGCCAGGGTGACCCTGTCCTCTCCACCAGCCCCTGGATCCTGCCTCACTGAGCCACCTCTTTCTCTGATCCTAGACTGTGAGTCTAAGGTGATGCATCCTCAACACAGCTGATATCACCCCTTGGGAGGAAAAAATGGGGGAAGATCCTCCTCTTTATAAGTCCAGAGCTCAGATACACCTACTGTATATACACAGACATACAGTATATCTGTGGCATTAAAATTTCACAGGAAATGGGGGCAGTTAGGAAAAAAAATGTCCAAAAGAGCCCCTTAGAGGAGGTGATAATGAAAAAAAGGCTGAGAAACACTGACCCAAGAAAAATACCTCCCCCAACCCACACCCCCAAAGCCCAGCTCCTGGGCCCTCTGTCAACAATGGCCACCTGATTACAAAAGGAAATGATACATATGGCAATGTCCCCCTCTCTAGCTGCCCACCACTGTCCACACCCAATTATTTGGACCACACTATCCCTTTTCTGCAGGTTCTTTACCACCACCTTTTCCAGAAAGCACTGTCAACCTGCCTGGCCTGTTATCTTACTGGTTTCCTGGAGTCCCGCATGAAACTGATACATTAAAGCCCACCTTTACTTCATACATTTGACATTTTAGTGATTTCATCCAAATTAGAAAGGAGTCACAAATATAACCCTGACTTCTAAAGGGCTTGTTCAATTTATACAGTGCCTTTGCACAGATGCTCTGCCGTTCCAGCCACCCGGGAGGCACTAGCATCTTGTTCCATAAATAAGGAAGCAGGCCTTGGGGTAGCTCAGGGATCTGCCCCCTCCCAAGTCACACATGAAGTGGAACTGTCTCCCCGACTCTCAGTCCAGTGCTCACTACACTGCACCACCTGTTGCCTCGTCCACAGGGCTAATTTCAAGAGGGCACTTGGAAGCATGTTCTCCAAAGGAGAATTGCAGATTGTTTGCTGGGATCTTCAAAACAGGTGAGTGTGAACTGACCACAGGGAAGGCTGGGGTCAGCAGGTCCCTGATGGAGACTCTGAAGTCCCCTCTCCCGGCAGGCCAGGGGACCAGCAAGGTCTCAGAGAGGTGCTCTTGGGTGGTGCCCACCATTCCTCACTTTTGGGGAAAGAGGTAAAGACTGTGGCCTTTGACTCCACATGGACATGAGGTTTGAGTGACAATTCTGCCACCTACTAGCTACAGAGCAGGAACCTCACTTCTCTCACCCTCAGTTTTTTTTAGCTGTAGAGATAATAACAGTGGCAATGTCATAGGATTGTGAAAATCCAATGAGATAATACTATGAAGCTCTTAGCACTGTGCCTGGCACATAATATGCAATCAAGAAGTTGTTAATTTGTTTGAAGGACTTGGTCCTGTTGACCTAAGAATTTGTCAGAATATACAATCTATTTCTTCAGTGCCCCCACCCTTAAAACTTCCCAAACTCCCAATGACCTCCGAGAATTCAAAAGAAAAAGTATCTGCTTTCTCTGGGCTTCTGTTGCTCCTGAAATCCTCACCTCCTCCAAGAAGCCCTCCTGATTGCTCTCACACTAAGCAGGCAGTACATGGCCACTCTCTCTGACCCTCATTTCTAGACCTGACTTCCTTCTTCCTGAAAACACCTTTCTGTAGGCCTGCCCATTATGCTTACACCTCCTTCTCATCCCTTGTTCCGATTGGTTCATTGTCAAAGCATTTGCTAAACACTATCTGGGTCTGATCCTCTCTTGCCCACTGGGTGTGCAGCCCAGCTCTGCAGACAGGACCCAGGTCCAATCACTGTCACTGCATAGATCCCAGGAGGAGATGTGTCCATTCAGAAGGCCTGGGCCTGACACCCTCCCTGTGAGGCCACCACTGGGGCAGCAGGAGGTAGAATCAGGGAAGGCAGGGGCCGGGTTCTGGGGGACATTTCATACTCAAACCTCAGATAGGAAAGGGTGACAGACAACACTTGTAAAACACAGAGCCCCAGCTTCCTGAGCAAATGTGCATGGCTGTAAAAATCCAAAGCAAACAAGAGAGAGAATAGGGGAGGGAAGCAGGTGCCACAGTCCCAGAGGTAAAATTTGTTTCTCTGAATACCAATTGCCAAAGTTTTCTGGAGGGCTTCCTGGAGTCTTTTATCGATCAGCCTATGAGTGGTGACTTCAATCCCTCCTGGCAGCTCCCTGATTGGGGGAGCCTGGGACACTATCCACCATGTCTCTAAGGGCCTCTCCTTCCCTCCTACCCTCCTCCCAAACACTCTCTCAGATCTGAAAAGGTTTCTGGGGACCTCCAGGACAAATATCAAGTCGTGACACATGTGTAAGACATGCCATATTTCATTCTATCAGATGAGAAAAGGGAGGGTCAAGGGATTAACTAACAAAGATGTGGCAGGGCCAGAATTTGAACCCAGGCCCTCCGAGTCTAGGTTCCATTCCATTATATCACAACTCTGTTCCTTCATATAAATTTGACCCTAAAACTCCACCCCTGCTCAAAGAAAAATCACAAAATGTCCAAATGGTTGTTTTTATCCAGGTTCCAATTTCACTTGGCCATCTCTGATTATTGTTTGCTCTAAATCTCTAAATCTAGTAGCCTCCCCCATTAGACTGGGAGCTCCCTAGACATCAGTAATTGTGCTCACCTCCACCTTAGGATGGGAGACTTTCTGAAAACAATTCGAATTCCAACTTTACTTCTCAAAGGGCCCTGAGCAGACAGACCCCAGGCCTTCTTCCCTGACAAAAAAAAAAAAAAAAAGAGCAGGTCCCACTCTGCCCCATAGGTTGGAAAAGCCTGGCAAGGCTGACACTTGGAGACCAGAACCCTTTAGCCAGATCAGGACTTTGGCTCCATCCACCCTATCTGCATTTCCCATCCCATTCATCCTCCTTTTCCTCTCCAATCTTGCCTCCTGGAAACAAGACTCTCCAGCTCCTCACATTTCTGGACCTGGGAGAGAACTGGCATGTCAGAGAAGCAGGGAGCTGGAGCCCCAGCCACTGGTAGGCACCCCATCCAGCCCAACAGGAGATGGAGCTGGGAGCCCACCTCCCGGAGAAGCGCCGCCAGAGGCTGGAACAGAAATGCCAAGTTTGCTGTTTGTATTCCCCAGGGTGAGGGCAGGAAGATAGGTAATTACATTCCTATGCAGAAATTAGACCAGAAACTCTAAATTGAGGGCTGGGCAGGGGGCCTGAGGGGAAGCATGTGAAACGGCCAGGAGGAGAGAGATGGAACTCTGCATTCCCAGCCAGAGCCAGAAGGGAAAGACAGCATTCCAGAGTCAGCAGAAGGGCAGGGCGGCTGGTGTGGTCTGCTGAGCCTGACATCTCCAAGTGCAGGCCCTCACAAGCTTCCGAGTCCTCCCTGCACGGCCCTGACCCCTTCAGCCTCCAATGTACCCTGCAGGCAAGTCCCACAGCCCACTGGGCTCCACCACATGTGCCTGTAAGAAGCTCCTCACAGAGGGTGGTGCACACCCCAGGGCTGGGTTCCTTTGCTCAGTTTCCCCATAATCCCCTGCCTGGGTCTCCCCAGCATGTGTTCCAAACTGCCCCCCACCCAAGTACAGCAGCCCACATAGGATTTCTCACCCTGGTCCCTGGGAACTTCACAGCCCTGAGAAGGGCAGTTTCCTCTGTAGGTTTGCTCCTCCCCACCCACGGAGGTGGGGGTGTCAATTTCCTGAGGCCTCCCCTCCCCCAGCCCCACAAGGCCAATCAGACGCCCTTCCCCACTTGGTATCACCACCACCACTGCCACCACC
This sequence comes from Bradypus variegatus, assembly GCA_004027775.1. Taxonomy (NCBI): domain Eukaryota; kingdom Metazoa; phylum Chordata; class Mammalia; order Pilosa; family Bradypodidae; genus Bradypus; species Bradypus variegatus. Next base: position 6,684 of record PVKY010009075.1, read on the forward strand.
CCGAAACACACACACACACACACACACACACACACACACACACACACACACACTCTGCTGTGGCCTGGGCAGAGGGTCAACATCTACAGCCACGCCTGTAACTTCCCCTCGGAGTGCCGGCTCTGACAAGCAACCTCCCTGTAGCTACCTCTCTGCCTGTCTGCATCTGTCTCCGGGTGCACTCGGCATCTGCCTGGCTCAGTCCCTCTGCGGTCTCTGCTTAGGCTCTCTCCTCTTTCTCCAGCCCTGGCTTTCCCGGGGTCTGTCTCCCTCAAACTCGCTGCCTATGCCCTTTGTACTGAGCCAACAGGGAACATGGGCAGGATGTCTCCCGCCGAGGATCTGTGCAGGGCAAGGCACAGCTGCTGGCTTCCAAGCTGTCCACCACTCTCCATCCTCCCTGCCCAAGCCAGCTGGAGCACCAGGGAAGGGCTGGGTGGGAGACAGAGACCTACTAACCTGGCATGGCTAATGCCAGTTTCCGTGTTGCTTCATCATGCCATTCTGACGCCCGCAGCTGCACACACACCCAAACACCCTGCTCCCTGTGCCTTCTGCCTCAGGCCAGGATAGGGTCTCTGAGTCTGCCACTTGCCTCCCCAAACTGCAAGGATGACTTCCGTCCCTCACCGAAGCAACCCCTCCGCACCCGTCTCTACCCCACCCTTTCCGGCCCACAGAGCACAGGGAGCCCCCAGCAACCCCATCCAACCCCCAGCAATGGCTCTGGCCATTGTGGGGAGATGCAACAGAATGGTCTGGTGGCAAAGTTCTGCTGCTTTCCGCGGTTCCATCTGCCCGTAGCTCCCCGTCTCTGCCTCCTGCTCTCCAGCCTCACAGGGATCCGCTCTACCCGCTCCCCGGCAGAGTTTCACCCTCACGATCGGGAGAGGAGGGTAGAAAACAAAATCTTCTGCGATAAGGATGGGCTCAAAGAGAAGGGGCGTCCACAAGCGTGGCCCCGGCGAGGGGAGTCCCTAAGTGAAAAAGAAAGGGATGCAAAGTTCCCTGTTCCCTCCGGTGCGTTCAGCCCCGCGCCAGGCTCCCGCGGACACCCGGGAACGCGGAGACGCGGCAGCACTCACTCACCTGGGCAAAGCAGCATTTATCCCCGGCTGGGAGGCACTGAGGCCGGCTCCGCAGGGCGCCTGGGCTCCCTGGCTCGGCCACGCATCCTTCCCCGCCCGAGACAGGCTCGAGCTAAGCCCTCCGGCTCCAACGAACGCAGGCAGATGGTGGCCTCCGACGTCCACGCGGGGAAAGCCCTGGGAGGCTTATTTAGTTATATCCATGGCATTTAGCAAAAAAGAAGGGGGGGGCATAACTTGTTCTCTTCTCTTCCACATTTAAGCTGGTAGGCTGTTCCAGTTCGCAGAGCCCTGGGCATTCCCAGGAACCTCGGGCATCTGGGAATGTGGGTCTTCAAGTTCAGAAGAGCCAGCCAGGTTGTGTGTAAGTGTGTGTATGAGTGTGTGTATGTGTCTCAGCGAGAGGGAGCCAGGCACTCACACCCACACCCACACGCACACACACAAACACACTCCCCCGCGCGCATACTGCCCCCCACGCACGCGCGCACCGGACCACTCTCTCGCGCACACACACAGACACAAACACGCGCAAGGCACGCACACACACACACACACACACACACACACACACAAGCGACCACACGCACAAATCCGGGAGGTAGCCGGGCGGGCTGCGGAGGCAACGCGGGGCCAGAGGTGAAGAAAGCCCAGCGGCCTGAGGCTCCGGGAATCTGGCGGCGTTGCGCACCGTCCCCTCTGAGCTCTGCGGCGCGGCAGCCCCTAGTGGCGCCTGGCGGAGCTGCAAGAGCTGGTAGCCAGCCTCCGAGCTCGCCGCCGGGCCCGCCGCCCAGCGCACCCACCTCCTTCAGCGCGGACCAACACCTTTGCCGACACCAGCGGGATTCGCGACCCTGGCGGAGGTGGCGCGAGGTTGGCGAAGGAAGGGGACTGGCCCGGCGGGGCCCGCGCGGAGCGGCGGAGTGGGCTAGGGCGACCGGTGGGCCGAGGGCCCCAGGAACCGGGAGGGCGGGTTCGGCGGTCCAGCGCAAGGCGTGCCGATGGCCCGGGCAACGCCGCTGCAGCATCGCGGTTGCTGCCGCCTCACGTGCGGAGCGCGCCGTGCAGTGTGCAGGCCGCCGCCTGCTGGAGGAAAACCCGGCCGCGCTGGCCTAGGGCTGGGAGTGGGGGCTGGAGGGATCGCGCCCACCCAGCCTGGGGTCCAGCTCTGATCCTCTCACCTTAGAGGGGGATCAGCGAAAAATGAGCGCCTTAAAACATTTCTTGTGTATCACAGGAATCTGTGAGGTGTGCAGTGGCGTCAACCCTTAGCACAGAACCCTTACAACTCTTCGTTTATTTGATCAAACTAGCAACCCCATTTGACATTTAAGGAAACCGAAGTCCGGAAGGGTATAGCGACTGGCCCAACGCATGTAGGGAGGTTGGTTCCTGCTCAAAGCAGACTGTGGGTTTAGAATCCAAAGTCTTTGTCTTCTTCCTCTGGGAATCCTGTCTGTAACTGGGCATCAGTAACCAGTTCCTGGGGACTGGGCTCTGCGTTGCTGGATTCCTCAAGAGGCAGTATACCTTTCCCACTGAAAGAACGGAAATTTTCAGATGCCCCTGGAATCCACTCAGTTTTCTCAATCCATCTTCTCTCTCCCGGTAGCTAACGCGTCCCATGTATGTCTCCCGGATGTCTCCAGGTAGGCACATGTGGCATGTGGCTGTGTCTCTGCAGCCCAAGGTTGGTGCCACTGGATAAATCAGTAACCTGGGCCCTGCCTCCTCTCTGTCTAGGCACATGGGTGGGTGCGTATCTTCAGAAGCCCAGGTCCTTTGTCTGATGGGCTGGGCACCCTCCCCATGTGCCAGGGGAACAGTAAGGTGCGTGTGCTGCAAACCCTACAAAACAGACCCTTCCCTCTAGGGGTTCTGGGAAGCATGGAGGAAGAAGGGCATGACCAGGATGAAGCCCAAGGTGTATCAGGGTGGGCTAGCTCTGTGGAGAGGCGAGTTGACTTAGGAAAAGCCTTATGGAAATGGGATGGGAGATAGAGAGGAGGAAGAGAAATGGGAAGGAGAGAAAAGAAGAAGGAAGAAGTGAGCAGAAGGAGATGGCCAGGAGAAATGGGAGGACATGAAGTAAGGAGGAAGGGGCAGGGAGGAGGAGGGGGAGAAGTGCACGGAGAGTGTTTTCCTCTGAGTTACCTATAGTTTTACATCCTATATGTGGGGGCTCCCAGGGACTCAGATTAGGGCTGAAAGAAGGAACTACAGCCTGGGTTCAAGTCCTTGCAGCCCACAAGGGCTGGGAGCAGCAGATTGCACTGCAGTCAGTCTATACAGTAGTCAGTCACCTCCGAGAGGACTGGACTCCACTGCAGAGACAGAACAAGGCTGGTCCCAGAGCAGAGATGGAGCCACACCCCCAAACTAGTCAAGTATCAGGATGGTGTGAGGGAGGGGACAGGGAACCCAGGGATACTGAAAGGATGAACCAATCCCTGCTCCATCCAAAAGTCTTCCCAACTCAGAGAAGGGATGTGGATATTCCATGAAGAGCTGAGTCCTGATCATTTTTTTAATTGTAGACTATAACATATATACATAAAAGTGACAACTTTCCAAGAGCAATTTAACAAGTAGTTAGAGAGCAAATTTCAAAGAATATTATAGGTTACAATTCCACAGTCTCAGTTATTTCCTTATTATGAAATATAATATAGATGCAAAAAGATAACATCTTTCAAAGTATGATTTAACAAGTAGATATATACTAAATTTTCAAAATTATTATGAGTTATAATACCATAGTTTCAGCTATTTTCTTATTGTGAAATACAACTTACAAAAATATAGCTTTCAAATTACCATTTAACAAGTAGCTATAGAACAAATTTCAAAGGATGCTGTGGGTTACAGTTCCACCATTTCAATTCTTTCCTTCTAGCTATTCTAATACTCTAGCAACTAAGAAAAAGAAAATTATATAAATATTCAGTATTCATAATCCTTTGTTAAATTCCATCTTGTCTGTTCACTTTCCTGATCTTCAGGGATGTCTAGGCAGTGACCACCCTAACCTGTTCATGTTGAAAAGGGGTGTCAACTTCATGAGCAAAAGGGATGCATCTAGTTGATGTTCTTGAGTAGGCTATTGCCTCTGGGTTTTGGAACTTAGCTGGCATAGGAGCTCTGAAGGATCTAAGTTTCTGACGAATAAACTTAATGACTGAAACCATTATAGAGTCCCAGATAGGGATCTGGGCACTCTTGAAGTTTTTTGGGTCTACTGTTGACTTAGGCCTATCATTCTGTGGTTATTTGGCATATCTAGGTGAGGCTTGCATAGGAGTAACGTCCAGGGCAACCTCCTGACTCTGTCTGAATTCTCTTAGCCACTAAAACCTTGTTTTGTTGCCTTTTCCCCCTTTTGGTCAAAAAGCATTCTCAACCCTTCAGTGCCAGGGTCAGGCTCATTCCCGGAATCCATGTCCTATGTTGCCAGGAAGTCTCATTCATCTTGGGGGTCCTGTCCCACATTGGAGGGAGGTTAATGAATTTATTTGCAGAGTTAGGCTTAGAGAGAAAAAGTCCACATTTGAGCAACAAAAGAGATTCTCTAGAGGTGACTCATAGGCATAATTATAGGTGAGCTTAGCCTCCTCTCTATAGCCATTGGCTTCACCCGAGCAAGCCTCAATATTGAGGGCTTGACTGAATAAAGTAGGAGGCTCCTATGTTCACATAGCTTATGTTATATCCATGATCATCCATCCATATTTTACATTATCATCACTTAGTTGTACAATCCTCATCATTCTCCATTTTAAACAATTCTCATGCCCCAAAACATCTTGTAGCTCTTGTCAGCCCTTAATTATTTGTCCCTAATATTTGTGTAATACTAGTATGGCATTCCTATTAAATATAGTTCCTAATATGCAATATGTAGATTTTTCCCATATACCCTTCTGTTGTCAACTCTCTGTCCTAGTGTCGTACCTTAGAAGTATATCATGCAAGCTCCTATCTATATTTGTGGTGCTGGTCTGTGGGAAACATGCCTTTAAATGACCCCTTTCATTCCTATTCCCCTTCAATCTGATCATTTCTTGCACCTTAGGGTTCATTGGATAATTCTGAGGGCAATGGATTTATTTCCCAAATTACACTTGCCTCAGCCTGAACTGAGTACGGGCTGGAAGTCAGGCAGCCTGGGCGCTCACCACGGCTCTGTACTAATGAGCAATGTGACCAGTCCCTTCCCCTCTAAGGGGCTGGGCTGGCTGTGTGCTTTCTAAGGGCCTGCCCAGTTCTAACAACTCTTGTGCAACCCAGGTGCGTCTTTGAAGACCATGAGAAAGCCAGTCTGCAGACACCATTTACCATGGGAAATCCCCCAGGAGATGGTCCACACATGGATAATAGAGAGGGAAGGATGATGGGTCTCTTGGTTCCTTGGGCAAGCCCAGAGGGCAGGATAGGGGCACTGTCACAGTACTGGCTTTTGACCACAAAAGTGGGCGGGGGCTTCCAAGAGGGGGGTGAGGTGAGTAGGAGCCACAAGCCCCTTTGGCTCCATTTTGTTTCCAATTTGAAAAATCAGAACTTCTCTGTTTCCATTGATACATGTTATTTGTAGCATACACACTCATATATGTACATACACAAAGAAATATATGATAAAATCATCCTTAATTACACATATAAAATTATGAAATAGAGAGAGAGAGAGGGATAGTTTGCACACAAGCCATTCTAATGATGGGCATTTGGATTCTTGGGCATTTTCGCTCTTTTGAATAACACTGTGATGAACATCTTTGTACCTAAATCTTTGCCCACGTTCTTCTTTCTTTGCTTAAGCTACATTCCCTGAAGTAGAATCACTGACTTGAAAGGGATGACATTTTTAAGACTCGCAGTACATGCTTTTTGTTTCAGTTTTACAGCCAAGTCACTGAGGGGCAGGGCAGATAAGTGATTTCCCACAGAGTTCCCAGCAGGTACATAAAGAACACACCTTTTCACACACCTTTTCATGTCTCCATGGCAGAATGACTGTGTCTCATGCTTCGTGCTGTCCATCAAGGCTGCATTGCATCCTTGAATATGGCGCCAACACCCCAATATGAGGAAAGTTCTCACCCCCCCCCCACTCTGAGTCAGGGTCCACTGTCTCCTCAAGGCTAAGCCAGCTCTCCTTGGCACTTAGACCCAGCCTGCTGTCCTCACCCCTTGGCTTTCTTACTTGACTGCAGACACCAGTCCCTCCTGGCACGCTTCTGGGCTTGTGGTCTACTTCCAACACCCACTTGCTACATGAAGTCACAGCACCTTCTAAGAAGAGTTCTAGCACAGGTTGGGGGTGGAAAGGCCCTCAGCATGGGCAAGAAAAGACTGAGTTGGCCTGGACCTTTGTTCTAGTTTCCCAGCTGCTAAAACAAACAATGGATTAGCTCCTGGTTTCAGAGGACAGAAGGCTTGCTTCCTCTCTGGGTTGGTATCTTCTGGCAGGCCAGCAATCTCCAGGGTTCCTTGGCTTTTCTGTCACATGGCAATTCATGTAGCGGTGTTTTCTCCTTTCTCTTCTGAGTCCTGTTGACTTCCAGCTTTGTGCTGCTCCCTGTGGCTTCTCTCTCCTTCTGGCTTTTACTTTGCTTATAAAAGACTCCAGGAATCTGGATTAAACCCCAAACTCATTCAGTTGGGCCACACCTTAACTGAAGTAACCTCTTGAAGAGATCTTATTTGCATGGAGGCCACACCCACCAGGATGCTGACCAAGACCAAGAACACATCCAAAGTGGTGTACAGGATTCGTTCCACCACTACCTTCATAACTAATGG
>PVKY010009076.1:0-13547 GCA_004027775.1 Bradypus variegatus
TGAGCAGCACCTTGCCTGTCACCTCTGCAGGGCTTTCCCTCCACCCCCAAACCACATCCACCTCAGGCTGCTCTACTCCCCCCCTGCCCCCCAACCCCATCTGCTTGGGGGCCCCAGGGGTGTAAAAAGGGCAACAGCAGAGCACTTACCACCCTCAGTGCACCAACAGGCCTTGGCCAACACTCAAACCTTCAGCCTTCAGGGCCTGGCAGACGGAGCCAGGACACCACGGAGGAGCCGGGGCTGGCCTCTGTGCACGGCCGAGGCCTACAAGAGGAGAGTCAGCATGACAGAGGAGAACCCAACCAGCCAGCAGGGGCATCCCTGGAGACAGCCCAGCCGGGAAGCACATGAGCTGGTACCCAAGAACCTCCCTGGGCTGTGTCAGAGGCTGGGGGCACAGGTCCTGGGGAAACAGTTCCTGAGGATCTGAAGTGTGGCCACACGCTGCTGATGGCATCTGGGGTATCTCAGAGCCATAGAGACACTGGGCAGCACCCAGCCCCTCAGCCTCATACACCACACCTGGGTGGGGGGTGTCTCAATGTAGCTCTCAGCCCCATGATGTGCACAAAAGGGCAGAGAAGAGGGAGGCAATGTGAGGACAGACAGGGACACATCCCTCTCTCCTTAAGGGGCTCCAGCTTGGCCCCTGAAGCCTCAGGGACCTCCAAAGGGCCCAGCTCCATGCCCCTGTCTTCAGGCAGCCCAGCCTTCTAACCAGAGCCAAGGAGGACCCTCAGGAGTCCTCTGTGATGGACTCCAGTCCCCAAATGGGAAGGCCCAACTGAGAGCAGAGTGGTTAAGAGCACAGAAGCTGGATCCCTGCCCGGCCTGAGTTCGAATCCTGACTCCATCCCTTGTAACCTTGGGCAAATTATGTAACCCGTGTGCATCTCAGGTTCCTCATTGGTAAAAATGACAATCACAGAATTGTCATCACTCTTAAAGTGAGTTAACATGTGTAAAAGAGTTAGAATGGTGCTGAGTACACATATGTGCTATATAAATATTAGCTCTCATTATTAGTATAAATTAAATGAGAACACACAAAAGCTATACCCCCAGACCCTGGTTCCTACTGCCAGTCACGCCTGGGTGCCTGGCCTCTCCATCACAGTGGAAGTCAACTGTGTGCCCACCCCCCACCCAGTCTCCTCAGCTCGCCCACCAACCCCACAGGTGCCATGTCTCCTCTCCCATCCTCTCACCCCCATTTAATCCTCTTCTCTGCCAACTGCAGCCCAGAGTGAAGGCAGGATCAGCCCAGGCTCAGCCTTCACTGTCATCAGGCTGCCCTTTGGGCCAAGATGAGGTTTGGGACAAGGGATGTAGGGGTTTCCATGATGGGAGGTAGAGGGAGCAAGGACAAGCAGGTGATGGGCTTCCTCCCCCTCCCAAACTTTGCCCCAGGGTCCACAGGCTAAGGGGAGGCTCCTCTTCCCCTCACAGAGATCCCAGCAACCCCCCATGTCTCCATGGGTATAATGGGGGAGGAAGGAAGTAAAGGCCACCAGGGAGGAGAGAGGGAAGAGCAGTCTGGAACATCTAGAGGGCTTCCAACCCCAAACAGAAAGCAAAATCAGGCTTCAGACATGCCCCAGCCCATGGGTTGTGCCTCCTTCCCAGAATGACAGTGTCATTCTCCCATATCCCAGTCAGGCCCTACAGGTCCCCTCAACCTTCCCTTTCCTCCCTGCCTGCCCACAGCTGGAGAGGAAGGCAGCAGGTTGGGGAGGGCCAAACCCAAATGAGAGCTCAGGTCTCCCTCACCTGCGTCTGAGAACAGTGCCCAGAAAATGATCCGTAAGCTCTTAACACAGCTATCTGATGCCATCTCCTGCCCCACATCAAAATTCCCTTCCCAGTGGAAAATACAAGAAGAGCAAACTACGCTGCCCCAGGAAGTTATAATGGGGGAGAGGCACAGAATGAACCAAGATCAGTTACAATCAACACTGCAGAGGGTAAACTGAGGGCTGGAGGAGAAAGTGACGCCTCCCACCCCTAAATGGGTAAGAGTCCCCCCATTACCTTATCTCCTCTCCACTCACTGTGCTCCAGTCACATGGGCTTGCTTTTCTGCCTCAAGGCCTTTGCACTGGCTCTTCCCTCTGTCCAGAAAGCCGCTGCTCCAATGTCTCTATGGCTGGCTCCTTCTCATCCGTTAGGTTTCCATTCCCATTTCACCACCTTAAAAAGCCTCACCTCCCACCCCAGTAACCTATTTTTGTTTGGGGGTAGATCAGAGGGTTCCTCCCTATGTTGAGTCACAGCCCCAATTCCAAAGTGCCCAGCCCTACATCCCAGCTCTGCCTGCTGCAAGGGCCCACCCAGAACCTCCTTCATCTTTTTTCCTATCAAGAACTTATTTGAGTCTTTTCTTATCTAAACTCCCCCTAACACCAGGGCAGACCTTCTGCAGCCCTGGTGGACCCCTGGGCACAATTTCTGCGTTGGTCAATGTCCCCACCCAGAAATGACTATATTATTATTATGAGCAACTATAACAGCAGCTAATTTCGTTGAATACCACGTGCTAGATACATTGCTAAGCACTGTATATGCATTTTCTCATTTCAGTCTCATAATTCTGAATGGATTATTATACACATTTCACCAATGAGGAAACTAAGACACAGAAATGTTAAGGAACTTGCCTGAGGTCACACAGCTAGGAATTGGTAAAGCTGGGATTAGAACCCAGGGAGCCCGACCCAGGGAGCCCAGGGCCAGGTACCACCCCTGCCACCACCACCAGTATGTCCAGCAGAGGCCTCAGGTGGCACAGAGCAATATGACAGTGCCCACCCACAGAGCAAGTGGGAACTTGGGGCCTGGGGTGCTGAGCAACTGAGCCAGACTTCCCATCAGGCCTGAACTTCTGAACTGATTTTCTGAGCTCCTGCCCAGGCACAAATATTTAGCATCAGTCATATTCATCTTGTTGCTTTTGGCCCATTCTCCTACCGGGTTGCCATAATTCAGAATATTGACTTCATACTGTACACTTGTCATTCTTCTCAGCTCTGGGTCATACAAAAAAGTCAGCTGGCTTCTCTCTGAAGTCTTCCCCCAAGTCACTGATTTAAACGATCACTCGGAGTGTGGGTCTAGGGCCAAGCCTGTGGCCACTACTAAAGCCATGTCCAGGCTGCTGTCAGTCCCCTAATCCATCAGCACCCTTTGTGTATAATTGACGTGAATCTACCCATCCCTGCCCAGCCTTCATTTTCCCAACATGCCAGTAATAGTAGCCCCCAAACCCAGATTAATATTCCACTGTCAACAGGACATGCACCTCTGCAACATTTCTCTGTGTCCACCAGGCCACCCATCAAAAGCGTAGGGATAAAAGGGGGATTTGCTGAAGTCAAGGAACGATGCCTTTGCCTCAGCACACTGCATCCTATACCTAGAAGTGACGCTCGCCCCCAAGTACAGGGCCGCTGTCAGGAGGGAAGCTGCTGCCGCAGAAAATATGCGGCCCAGGGAGACACCCGGCTTGAGTCGGAATCCCACCTTCGCTCCTGACTGCCTGAGACACTCTCCAGGCTCGGTTTCCCGACTCACTCCCACGAAGGGGCTGCCCGGGGCAATTCCGGTCCCTCCGGGCTCGGCCTCCTGGCAGCCGAGCTCCCTACCTCCTGGAACCCGTTCCCCACAGCCGGCGGGGAAATGGAAGGAATTTCTCCGGCCTGGCCATCTCCAGCGCCCCTCGTGAGCCAAACCCCACCCTTGGCGGGCTGGGGAGAGAACGCGTTGGCCGTCGCACTTGGGGGCTGACTCTGAGCCAGCAAGTTCCGCTGGGAATCCAGTCCCCCCAGCTCCACCCCCCGACCCAAGTTCCCGGTTTCCAAACAGGACTCCCAGCATGGCCCCGAGCCCACCCCAGAGCATCCGCATAGACCCACTCTCTCAGCTACCACCTTATCCCTTCTTCCAGCTGCCCCCCTCACCTTGCCGGGCGAGCTCTGCTCGCCTCTCCACCCCCGCTTTCCGGGGTCTCGCACCATCCTGCGGGGAGCCGCTCTGCACTGCAGGGGCGCCCATGCCGGGAGGCCACGGGTCGCACGCGCCACGCTGGGGCCCCCACCAGTTCCGCCGCCGCCGCTTTGCGCTCCTGCAACCGCGCCGCCGCCGCTCGGTGCCCCCCGCCCCCGGGAAGCCCCCCGCCCCGCAGGTTCCGGCCGCAGCCGCGCCCCCCGCCCCCACAGCCCGCGGCCGCCCGCGCCACAGTCCCAGCCTCGGCGCACCTCCCCCGGCGGGCGGGCGGGGACCGTGACGCGCGCCCATTGACGTCTCCGGAATCCCGGCGGCGGCGGCCGACGCAGCCTCATCAATGGGGCTAAAAATAGAGGCGCCCGGAATAGCCCTGAGCGCCCCGCCCCGCGGCACCCCCCGCGCCCAGCACACACACAGCACACAGTTACATAACCCGGCTCGCTGCGGCCGGGGGGCGGGGTAGGGGAGGCTGTTTTTCAAGTGAGGGTTCTGAGACCTTGCTAACGTCTCCCGAGGCAGCTGAACCCCGAACCCGCGTACAAGTAAAGTTACCCAAATAAACTTACCCGGGGCTTCCCCTGAAGGAGAGGTGGAAAAGGTGAGTACCAGAGAGGCCCTGCGGCGGCCCAAAGTCACACAGCAAATTGGCTGGCTTGAGACGACAGGACCCCAGCCTCTGAGCCCTGGGCACACCCACCCACATCTCTTAGCCTTCCTGCCACCCCAAGGGCAAGGAAGCCAGCTAGCGGGGCGCCCCGCTTCTGAACAGGAAGGCAGCTAGAGAAAGAGGGGTCTTCTCGGAGGGTGAAATTTCCCCTGAAGAGAAGCAATCGCCGGCGTGGGAATCGGGGCAAGGGCAGGGCCCAAGCGGTGAAGTCAATGATCTGGCTTCTCCCATACTACTTTTAAGTAGAGCAAGTCACTTAACCTCTCTGAGCCTCAGTTTCCTTACCCATAAAATGGGGATGATCATATTATCCACCTTTTCTGGTTACTGGGAGAATTGAACAGCTGCAGGGATGCCTTTTACATGGTAGGTGCTCAGGGTTAGCTACTCTTTCCTGCTCTTCCCTAGGAGTCGGACTTCCCCAATCAACAGGAGTGATTAGTGCAGGAAATACACAGAGGACCCCGCCAGAAGGGCTGGGAATGCCACCTCCTCTGGACATGGTCTCCAGGGTCAGGTTTGCCCAGGCAGAACCCTCCTGGGAGTGGAGATGCTTGGAAGGTTTCTGTCTGCCACCTGACTGGGGCACTTGGGAAATGGGAGAGCTGTCTTGTCCCGAGCAAAGCCTTTTCCCCAAATAGTGGCCTGCTCGGGAATGGCTGGTCACTGAGGCCAGGTCAAAGTTGGAGCAGTGGGGACGAGTCTGGCTGTGGTGGGGTTGAGCATTACAGTGCCTGGTCCTGGACTTCCAGGCGGGCAAGATCACTGGGGAACACCCACTGGGAAAAAAACGGTCCTATGCTTTGCTGTATCAGCCATCAACCCCTGCTCATTTTTGGAGCCACCTTAAATTATGAGCATGATACCCAATCCTCAGCACCCAGGCCAGGCCCCACGCAGCAAAGAATCTTTTCTGCATTCAAAGATGCCAAAGAAGGCCCCACATCCCCACTCAGCCCTCATTCCAGGGGCCACATTCCTCTTCCCACCCCCCACCTCCCACCCACCCTCTGAAATCCTTTTCTGGACCTACCCTAAACTCCTGATGCAACTCGAAAGCCCCTTTTTCTCCTTCTTTATAATGAACCCAAGAACCTCTGGTTTGTCTCAAAATCAGCTCCTCAGAACCTTTACATTTTTCTCCTGGATTTAGTTGTTGGGTCAATTTACAGGTAAAGAAACTGAGACTTCAAAAATGGTGAGGTGTGAGGGAAGTCGTGGGATTTGGTTTTTTCCCCCTGGCCCACCTTCCCGAGCAGCTCTTTCCTGATGGGTTTCTTAAGCTGCTACCCCACCCTCTCTTTTTCTTTTTCCAGAAATCTAACTTTTTGAAATACATTTAAAAATATTTGCCTGTGTAGGAGAAATACATTTATGTGGACAGGAAGAACTAAAAAAATAAATAAGGCTCAGTCACCAGATTTTCCATGAAGACTTTGCAGCCCACAGAGGTCTCTCCTTTCTATAAATACTTGAGTACAACTTGTCTTTATTATATATTCTCCTGTTTGCTAATCAAATAAGACATATATTAAAATATGTAATGCTAAAGCACACGCTTGTTTGGTTTGTGGTGGCAGCATTAGGTGGTAAAATGAGCATATAGACTCAAGAGGCCTGCAATTGACACTGGTTCCAACTCTTACCAGCTGTGTGACTTCAAGGAAGTTACTTGCCTTCTCTGGGCTTTGGTTTCCTCCTTTGAAACATGAGGATGAGAGCATAACAATCTGGCAGAATTGCCATGAGTAATGCATTTTGATAGTAGCCATAAAACAGGCAGCAAGGAGTCTAGCACATAGTGGCAGTCCTGCCATTTCCATATGGGGGGACCTGGGCAGGCCACCTGGTACTAAGGCAGAGCTGGGGACCTTGTCTTAAAGTAGCACATACAAAGCACTCATTTTAGCTTTACCCAGCTGTTTATTTGGGGACCTTGGGGGCCTACGCAGATGAGGGCCATACCACCTCTTAGTGTCATTAGTGACATCCAGTAAATTCCAGCACCCTTGTTGTCTCCTTGACCCAGCTCACTCAGCTAGTCAGTGGCCAAGCTAGGACCAGCCCTGGTCTTCTGACCCCCAGACCAGTGCTCTTTCACCCACCATCCTGTTCCTCCGTACCTAGCCCCTTCTTTTGCTGCACGAATTCCAGGAACTACTACAGAACTGGTATTGCAGATGGGGAAACTGAGGAGAGAGAAGGTGAACCTCAGGGACAGTTAGGCACCTTGGCCTGAGCTGTCCCACATTGTGGAAAATTACTAAGGTAAGAGGGATCTGATGGAGAGGAAGGACACAGAACAGGTATGAAAACTTTGACAGAAGACCCAGAAAGCAGCCTCCAAGAAGCCCCAATCTGGCATTGGGGTGGAAGTTAAGAGGGTTAGCCTGGGAGGCCTCCCTGGAGGAAGAGAACAGGGGCCATTCAGAGACCCCCAAATGGGGTGACATGCTTCCAATAAGGTTGAGGATGCCCACTGGGCCCTTTCCGAAGTCCCTCCACGTTTGCTCTTTCCTGGTCCATGGAAAGAAGGCCGTCAGGGCTAGCACGTGAAAGTGGCCAAAGCCATCAGGCCAGGAGTGGCAGAGCTGGAATTAATACCCACATTTCCCTTAACTCCAAGGCAGAGCTCTTTATTAAAAACAAATACAAATCGTTTGTTGCTTTATTTTTATTATTTTTATCACAAAATCATGCATGCTCGTTGTAATGCAAACCTTACAGAACTGGGTGATTTACGAAGTGACTGGCCGGTAATCCCACTCACAGAGGAGCAGAGTTTGGTAATCCTCCAGTGTCTGCTTCCAGGTTCCTCTCAATGTCGCCCGAGGTCGGCTGTAGCCCAGCGGGCCCTCCCCGAGGAGCTCTGGACCCGACCTACAGGCCGGAAGGAACCCACGGAAGGAACGCCGCGGCAGTCTCGGCCCAGCCCCATACAGCACTCCCAGGGGCGGCCGCGCTGTCGGACTCCAGACCAAGCCGGGTGGGGCCCGGGGAAGCCGCTACGTCACCAGGCCGTCCAGAGGGAGCCCACGCCGGGTCCCGCCAGGATTCCATTACCTCACCGGCGGCTGCAGGGACCCGCCGTTCTGTAAACACTGCAGCAAACCATTGGCTGCCGTGCCGCCCTCGCAACCAATAGCACGAGGGTATGCAAATTAGTAATTGAGCGATTGCTTCCCTTGGATCTGGTGTATGCAAATAGACGTCATTGCGAGGCTGGGGTCGCCCGGGGTGGGGAAAAGTGGCCCCGAAATCCAGAGGGGACTGGTTTGGGGACTTTACATCCTAGATCTGGTCCAGCCAGGGAAGGCTTTTGATTCTCCTGAGCTGTCTTTCCAGCTAGATCCCGTTGCCTGGAGATTCAGTGAACCTGAAAAATGGTGCAAAAATAATTTAGGTCAGGCCACATAGCGTAGGATTCTATTTATATGAAATATCCAGAATAGGCAAATCCATAGCGACAGAAAGCAGATTAGTGGTTTCCGGGGCCTGGGGGAAGAGGAAAGGAAGAGTTATTGCTAATGGATATGGGAGTACAGTTTGGAGTGATGAAGTTCTGGAACTAAACAGTGGTGATGGTTGCACAACGGCCACTTTCAGACGGTTACAACGGGAGCTTGTATGAATTTTGCCACAATAAATAAAATTATTTAGGTCAACTTGAAAACGCGGGGAGAGAAGAAATAAAATAAAGAGATACAGAAAGCTGGAATGTACCTTGGAGAACACCTAAGCCAACCCTCACTGGGAACACAGCAGCAAACAAAACAGGCACAGCTTTTTACCCTGTACTTACAGCCCAGTACGGGAGACTAATGATCAACTACCTTACAAATAAGCAGTAAGTGCTTTGAAGAGAAAATGAAATGCAGGTGGAGCTTTGAATGGGAAGTGGAATTTGGTGAGTTTGTACAGGCTGGGGTGAAATCCTGACACATCCCAGAGTGATATGGGCAGAGAGTAAAAGTGTATTTGCAGGCCCCTGAGGAACTGGGGAGAAATATGGAAATGTTGGATTTCCCCACCTGGGTTATTGTTGATTTTCTCGCAAACTTTGAAGACTGCCAATTTGGTGGGCTGAGCCCTCCATCTGGGGGCTTTCCCTTGTGAGCCTTGTTGCTCTGAAAGAGAGGCTAAGCCCACTTACAGTTGTGCCTAAGAGTCTCCCCCAGAGAGCCCCTTTGTTGCTCAAATGTGGCCTCTCTCTCTAAGCCCACTCAGCAGGTGAACCCACTGCCCTCCTCCTACATGAGACATGACACCCAGGTATATGAATCCCCCTGGCAACGCAGGGAATGACTCCTGGAGATGAGCCTGAACCCAGCACTGTGGGATTGAGAGGATCTTCTTGACCAAAAGGGGGAGGAAAGATGAAACAAAATAAGGTTCAAGTGGCTGAGAGATTTCAAATGGAGACAAGAGGTCACTCTGGAGAGCATTCTTATGCATTATATAGATATCACTTTTTAGTTTTTGGTGTGCTGAAATGGCTATAGGGAAATACCTGAAGCTGTCCAAGTGCAACCCAGTGACCTTGATTGTTGAAGACAATTGTGTAACTATGTAGCTTGCACAGTATGACTGTGTGATTGTGAAAACTTTGTGGCTCACACTCCCTTTATCCAGTGTATGGACAGATGAATGGAAAAATGGGGACAAAAATTAGATGATGAATAAGGTGGGATGGAGGGGATGGAAAGTTTAGGTGTTCTTTTTTTGCTTTTATTTTTATTTTGGAGTAAGGAAAAGGTTCAAAAATTGGTTCTGGTGATGAATGCACAACTGTGTGATGATGCTATGAATAACTGATTGTACACTGTGGATGACTGTAGGGTGTGTGAATGTAACTCAGTAAAACTGTATTTCAAAAAAGTAAGAGAACAATGGGGGGAAGAGGAGAATGGGATGTTTTGGGATGTTCTTTTTTAATTTTAATTTTTATTTTATAGTTTGGAATAGTGAAAATGTTCAAAGATTGTGGTGATGAATGCACAACTATATGATGATACTGTGAACAACTAGTTATACACTTTGGAGGATTGTATGTTATATAAATATATCTCAATAAAATTGCATAAAAATGAAATACAGGATGAAAATGAAATATTTAATGGAGAGCTGTAATTTAGAAAAGGGGTGGTGGTGGTGGGCAAACAAAAGCTTCTCTGAGGAAGTAGTTTTTAAGAAGAAGAGTAGGATTTGCCAAGCAGAGGTGGGGGATGGGAGAGAGACAAGTGTTCCAGGGAGAGTAAACGGTAGGAAGGAAAGCCCAGAGGTGGGAAGGAGTGTGGTTCCTTAGAAGAGCAGAAAGAAGGGGAGTGATCGGAGTCCACCGAGTGCAGGGGAGAGTGTTAGCAGGTGAGGCTGGAGATGGGGCTGGGCCGGATCTGGGAAGGCCTGGCACCAGGCACCATGCTAAGCACTTTCCTTGCTTTGTCCCATTTTTCTTCTTTCAACAGCCCTCCAAGGTGGTTACTATTTTAGCACTGAGGAAACTGAGGCTCCAAGAAATTAAGAAACAAGTAACACGCCCAATGTCACAGCTGAGAAACAGCCCAGCCTGGATTTGTATCCAGGCCAGTGTGACCTCAAAGCTCATACACGGAACTGCCATGTTTTTGCACAACAGAAAGGAATTGGAGCTTCCGAGAGGGGAAGTGACTTGCCTTGCAGAGCTGGACTCCTGAATAAGTCTGCAGATTTTTGCTCCACACATGTCACTGTGCTGTGAAAGGAGACAGGACTCAGGAAAAGGGAGGGGGACAGAGAGGGTGGGACGACAAAGGGGCTTGAGGCTGGAACTTGGGGTTTGCTGGAGCAGAAAGACTGAAGCCTTTAAGCATCTGTCTCCGGGAATCTCACTGGCCAGCAGGCAGCTGCCCCGGAGGCTACGGGGCTGGCCCTACCGGGGTAGCCCGGATTAGCTAGATCTTGTGTGCTGTCCCTGTTGCCAAGTGACACCACTCCTCTTGCTCTCACCAGCAGCGCCAGCTCTGGTTGCCAGTGACAACTCCCCGGGGACAGCGTCTAGGGAGACACAGAAGGGAGCAGGAGGGCACCAGAGGAGGCCAAGCTGTTCCCCTTGTAGGTTTACCAGGCAGTGGGGTGGGCACCCCCTAGCTCCCTGGCCTGCCTGTGGGGCCTGTCTCTCCCATGCCCCCTTGACCACTCAGAACTCAGGGTGGATACCCAGGAGGGTGGCAGGGGCCTGGGCACTGCCCAGGCACAGGCGGGGCCTTCCAGGGACTGGAGCAGCAGGAGGTTGGGTGGGAGTTGGGCCCCCAAATCTTAACACCAAGAACGGTGGAGTGTGTGTGTGTGTGTGTGTGTGTGTGTGTGTGTGTGATCTGATCACTGGGGGCAGGGAGAATTTGTGGTCAAGAATTGGGGGCAACCCACCCACATTCCACTGCTCTTTTATAAAATGCCCCACACTTCTCAAGCTGGGAGCATGCTACCCATAAGAGGGTCCCAGATTCATGGAGTAAACAGGTCCTAGATCCCTGGGAGTATCCATTCTACTGAAGGATTTTCAGGGAGAATAATCAGGTGATTGCACTACTAGGAAATTTAAAGCATTGGTTTTACATTTTGGGGGAGAGGCTGCTTTTGGAGGGCTAGGGATCCTAAAGGCATAGAATAGAGTGACCCTAAATCATGATTTTTCACACATCGTCATACAGCCAGACTTGACACCTATTTTATTTCATTTGATTATTTTTTTTCCTGTTTTCCCCATGTCCAGTTCCATTGGCTTTCCACCCCACAGTGTGTATTTTCAATCTACCTTCCATTCCTTTTCTTACTTAAATGGCACTCCTTGGTGTATTTTTCATTTACATAAATTTAATAAATATTGTGTTAATCATCTGATGTAGAAAATTAATTTTTTATCATAGCAATATTAATAATTAATGCTATGCTACATTTTTCATATATGATTTGTTCAATTGAAAAAGTAAAAAGTGTTTAATGAAAACAAAACTTCAGTAAAATATAATGGTATAAATCACTAGGTGGTCTGTGAAGGTCTGGCCAAGGGGCTCTCAGGAGTAGTGGCTCATGTGCCTGGCCTCTGGATCAGGGGCCATGGGTGCAGTGAGACAGAGGGCTGTAAAATGTGCGGACTGGGGATGAGAGCAGAATATAGCCCTGGAATAATGGAGCCTGCAGCCTGGGCCTGTTGGCACCTGCCAGCACCCTGCCCCCATCTGCTCTGGCTCTCTTCCTCACTGCTTGGGAGCCCTCAGCAGGAGACCCACAGAAACAGGCCTTCTCCCCAGCACTGGCTGCAGGGATCCCACAGTGCTTGCTGTGGGCAAGGCCTCTTGTTCCCAGCATCCAGGGAGGCTCCCCAGAGGGCACAGTGGGGCCGGGAGCTTCCTTAGCTCAGGCTTGTGAGAGGCACAAGCCCTCAGTCGCTAGCACCATAAATGTCCAGACACAAGAGTCATTTTGGAACTGTCCTCCTCAGGCCAGGCAGGGCCACCTCCCAGGGAGGGCTGGGTAACCTGAGCTGCCAACGGTCAGGTCACTTGAGGAGCACCAGGCAGTCAGCTGATGCTCCTGGGGGCCATTCATCATGCCCCCCGCCCAGCCCTGCACACAGCCATGGCTATTTCCAGTCGCTGGGTATGGAGCAACTTATGTAAGAGGCTGAAGCCTGGGGCTGGGCTGGGGGTTCGGGCGAACTTGTGGCAAGGGATGGAGCTGCTCCCACTTCCCTCTGTTCTACCTACAGAGATGTTGCATTTGAGGTGGGGGTGGTGTTGGCACAGTCCTGGGTGGGACCACTATGGACAGCCTGCTGCTTCTAAGCACACTTTTCACTTCCTCCCTCCCAGTTTAGCCCTGAAGACAGGCAAGTCTCCTTCCTTCCGTGAAGCTGAGGTCAGCAAGCAGCTCAGCCCATTCAGCCCCACCCAGCTTCTGGCCTCTCACCTTTCCCTCTACCCTCAGAGGAAGAGGTAGGGTGGGTGCTGCTGCCACCTCTGAGAGAACCCCATGCTTGTCCCAGCAGCCCCTTTTCCTTGTCCCTGTGGGGACAGGGACGTATAGCTTGGTGGTTAAGATGGACGCAGATGCAGGCTTTGTAAGCTTGTGGAACCTGAGTTTCTCACCTGGGAAACGGGAATGATAATATTTCTTTGCCAACTGACTGTGACTTAGAGATTAAGAGCACATGCCAGGGGCCAGATTACTGGGTTTGAATCCCAGCTCTATCTAGCAAGTTAGTAAACTCTGTGCACCTAAGTTTCCTCATATGTAGAATGGGTTTAGTGATACTACCCGCCTCCTTGAGCTGCTGTGAGGATCCTACCAGTTTCTATGTATAAAGTACGTAAACTGTTCCTGGCAGGTGGTCAATGCTGTGTAAGTGTTGACTATAATTAGATGATGTTTGGAGAAGCACTTTCCTCAGCCTTGGCTCCTAATATGCCCTTGGTGAAAGGTAGTTGTTATTTTTAACTTCTTTCTCCTTCACTCTCATAATCCCTTTCACAAACCCACTTTCATTTAGCCTCACAATTCCCTTTAAACACCCTCTAATCTCTCGTCGTTTGTAACCAATCCGCTGCCACTACCGATAAAGGTGTCTGGAAATTATATTTGTCGGCCCATGTCGTTGCCCTCATTTTGCAGAGCCAAGGACAGGGTTGTGATCTGCCCAGAAGCATCAGCTGCTGAGGGGTGTGTCCAGAACACCGGGCAGGGTATAGCGACGCCGGGCACCGGAGCGCACCGGGTGATGCGCCCAGGGCTTGCCATCTCCGCGCTGCCAGGGAAGATTAGCGCAAGGGACCCTACTGTTTCCGGTCCTAGCTGTCGGACAGCCCACAGAGCAGGAGGAGAGAAACCTGTGGGCTTT